>OZ005740.1:110288176-110470676 GCA_963930735.1 Dioctria linearis | reverse complement strand
TCCCAATATTGAAGTTTCCGAAATTCCTGATGATTGTCCAACTGGATACATATTCGAAGTCGACTTGGATTATCCTCAACATCTGCATGATAAATATAAGGACTTACAGATGTCAATAACCTTTATGGATGGGCCATGTCACAGCATTTACCAACCGGAGGATTCAAATGGGTTGATGTTCCCAATATTGAAGTTTCCGAAATTCCTGATGATTGTCCAACTGGATACATATTTGAAGTCGACTTGGATTATCCTCAACATCTACATGATAAGCATAAGGACTTACCGTTTTGCTCTGAGCATGCAGCACCACCTGGAGCAAAATTAGAAAAGCTTTTGACAACATTACATCCAAAAACTAAATATGTTATACACTACCGAAATTTGAAGCAATGCTTATCACATGGACTCATCTTGAAAAAAGTGCACCGGGTTCTTCAATTCGACCAATCAGCTTGGCTTAAACCATATATTGACTTAAATACTACCAAACGGATGCAGGCTACAAGCGATCATGAGAAGGACAGCTATAAAAAGATGAATAATGCAGCTTTTGGTAAAACCATGGAAAATGTGCGCAAGTATAGCGATATCAAACTTTGCATCAAGTGGGAAGGTCGCTATGGTGCAAAAGCTCGGATTGCGGCACCCAACTTCCACAGTGCAACGACACTTGATGAGAATTTAGTTGCTGTGGAATTAAGGCGACCCAAAATCTTATTCAATAAGCCTCTCTATATTGGAATGGCAGTTATGAAAATTTCAAAGATATGCCTCTACGATTTCCATTACAGTTTTATGCAGCGTCAATTTGGAGATAAATGTAAAGTCATGTATACAGATACAGATTCTCTAATATACGAACTTGAAGAGAAAAATGCATATGAGTTCATGGCTGAAAATATAAACAAATTTGATACAAGTGATTACCCAGAAGATAACCAGTTCGATTTACCGCTCATGAATAAAAAGATTCCTGGTCTAATGAAGGATGAGCTTAATGGGAAAATCATGAGCGAATTTGTAGGCTTGCGCTCGAAAATGTACAGTCTGCGTATAAACGATTTTAAAACTGTAAAGAAAGCAAAAGGAGTAAAAACTAATGTAGTCCAAAGGCATATCAATTTCGAAGACTACGTCCAATGTTTGAATAACAAGCGAGTATTAACTGCTAATCAGAGCTCCATACGATCGCATAACCATAATGTCTACACGATCAACCAAAAGAGGATTGCATTGAGTCCATATGATAACAAGCGGTATATTATGAGTGGGACAACGGATACTCTACCATGGGGACATTACTCTATTCAATCAGAGCAGCAAGGAGCAGACGCAGAAAACATATAATCTAAGGCTAGTCTAAGATATGTATTATAAATAAAAATTGTATTATAGCTAAAATACCATTTAATGAAATAGTTTGTTTTAATTGTAGGTATTATAGTATAAGATATACATTATTGTAAAATAAAGAAAGTGTTATTACAGTTATAGGGAAACCGATTAAAGGAATTGAATGATACACTAAGAATTAAATGTTAATATTTTTTCAATTTATAATAAATAAATAATGATATTTTTATATATGGTATTCTTTTTATTCAATTTCCCTACTAAGTCCACAGCTCCCGAATCGGACGGTTGAGCGTTTTACCTAGAATGTTGGGACGGCTTGAGAAAAAACATTTACACGTCGGCTCGACCTTGACCCCCGGCATCACCTTTGAAACCGGAAGGGCATCTGACCCTTGACCTTCATCCGGAAGTGTATTATATATAAGTGTATAATCAAGCACATCACAGGGAACTCCGATTTGGCTGATGATGAGGATTCCGTCTGTCGATCAGACCAGTTTGAAAAGCTGTTAATCTGTTATCTGGCCTATTGAAAAGCTGTTAAGCTGTTATCAGACCTGTTCGAAAAGCTGTTAAGCTGTTATCAGACCTGTTCGAAAAGCTGTTAAGCTGTTACCAGACCTGTTCTAAAAGCTGTTAAGCTGTTACCAGACCTGTTTAAAAGCTGTTAAGCTGTTATCAAACCTGTTCGAAAGCCTGTTAAGCTGTTATCAGACCTGTTCGAAAAGCTGTTAAGCTGTTATCAGACCTGTTCGGAAAGCTGTTAAGTTGTTATCAGACCTGTTCGAAAAGCTGCTTAGCTGTAATCAGACCTGTTTAAAAGTTGTTAAGCTGTTATCAGAGCTGTTTGAAAAGCTGTTAAGCTGTTATGTAGCCTGTTTAAAAGCTGTTAAGCTTTATCAGACCTGTTCGAAAACCTGTTAAGCTGTTATCGGACCTGTTCGATAACCTGTTAAGCTGTTATCAGACCTGTTCGAAAAGCTGTTTAGCTGTTATCTGACCTGTTTAAAAGCTGTTAAGCGGTTATCAGACCTGTTTTGAAAAGCAATATGGAATCCCCTGTGATGTGCTTGATTATACACTTATATATAATACACTTCCGGATGAAGGTCAAGGGTCAGACGCCCTTCCGGTTTCAAAGGTGATGCCTGGGGTCAAGGTCGAGCCGACGTGTAAATGTTTTTCTCAAGCCGTCCTAACATTCTAGGTAAAGCGCTCAACCGTCCGATTAGGAGTTCGCTGTAGTGGGCAAATATTATTCGGGAGCTGTGGACTTAGTAGGGAAAATGAATAAAACGAATACCATATATAAAATATCATTATTTATTTATTATAAATTGAAAAATATTAACATTTAGTTCTTAGTGTATCATTCAATTCCTTTAATCGGTTTCCCTATAACTGTAATAACACTTTCTTTATTTTACAATAATGTATATCTTATACTATAATACCTACAATTAAAACAAACTATTTCATTAAATGGTATTTTAGCTATAATACAATTTTTATTTATAATACATATCTTAGACTAGCCTTAGATTATATGTTTTCTGCGTCTGCTCCTTGCTGCTCTGATTGAATAGAGTAATGTCCCCATGGTAGAGTATCCATTGTCCCACTCATAATATACCGCTTGTTATCATATGGACTCAATGCAATCCTCTTTTGGTTGATCGTGTAGACATTATGGTTATGCGATCGTATGGAGCTCTGATTAGCAGTTAATACTCGCTTGTTATTCAAACATTGGACGTAGTCTTCGAAATTTGTATGCCTCTGAACTACATTAGTTTTTACTCCTTTTGCTTTCTTTACAGTTTTACAATCATTTATACGCAGACTGTACATTTTCGATCGCAAGCCTACAAATTCGCTCATGATTTTCCCATTAAGCTCATCCTTCATTAGACCAGGAATCTTTTTATTCATGAGCGGTAAATCGAACTGGTTATCTTCTGGGTAATCACTTGTATCAAATTTGTTTATATTTTCAGCCATGAACTCATATGCATTTTTCTCTTCAAGTTCGTATATTAGAGAATCTGTATCTGTATACATGACTTTACATTTATCTCCAAATTGAAGCTGCATAAAACTGTAATGGAAATCGTAGAGACATATCTTTGAAATTTTCATAACTGCCATTCCAATATAGAGAGGCTTATTGAATAAGATTTTGAGTCGCCTTAATTCCACAGCAACTAAATTCTCATCAAATATCGTTGCACTGTGGAAGTTGGGTGCCGCAACCCGAGCTTTTGCACCATAGCGACCTTCCCACTTGATGCAAAGCTTGATATCGCTATACTTGCGCACATTTTCCATGGTCTTACCAAAAGTTGCATTATTCATCTTTTTATAGCTGTCCTTCTCATGATCGCTTGTAGCCTGCATCCGTTTGGTAGTATTTAAGTCAATATATGGTTTAAGCCAAGCTGATTGGTCGAATTGAAGAACCCGGTGCACTTTTTTCAAGATGAGTCCATGTGATAAGCATTGCTTCAAATTTCGGTAGTGTATAATATATTTAGTTTTTGGATGTAATGTTGTCAAAAGCTTTTCTAATTTTGCTCCAGGTGGTGCTGCATGCTCAGAGCAAAACGGTAAGTCCTTATGCTTATCATGTAGATGTTGAGGATAATCCAAGTCGACTTCAAATATGTATCCAGTTGGACAATCATCAGGAATTTCGGAAACGTTAATATTGGGAACATCAACCCATTTGATTCCTGCGGTTGGTAAATGCTGTGACATGGCGCATCCATAAAGGTTATTCACATCATAATACATCAAGTATTTCTCTTTCTCCTCAGGCTTAAAATCATCGATATATTTGTTATTGGCTTTACTATATCTGTTCGAACATTGACTTATACCACCTCGAATGCCTCTCTCTATGAATAGCTGTATATCTACGTCGGTTATCAGCTCTAATTTCACATTAGTGTATTTTAGCATAGCATCCCATGTTAGGCCTTGTTAGGCCTGGCATGGTGTAATAATGTGCTGGATCTAAATTGTATGTCTTCATGCACACTTCTCGAAAGTTCTCAAACACATCAGTCAATAGGAGAACATCAGTCTTAAGGTATAAATCTGAATATTCACCAAGTGTTTGTATTTCAAATTTTTACCAGACCTCTTCAGCATGATTGTAGTCCTCAGGAGATATATCACTGTCAATCAGTTTATTGTAGAACGCTTCCTGTGTTGGCAAGTTCCGGAAATCCAATTATATCCCAGTCATCAATTAAAATCATATGGGAAGACACCTTTGCGCGTAAGAAGTTTGATAGTGTCGTCATCCAATCCTTGCCATACTGATCTTGTAGTGTTTAATTTATCCATTGGCAGCAATGATGATAGCTTATCTAAAGATTCTGCCATAAAACGGAAGGAATCGATGAATCTGAATTTTATATGGCTGCCGTCCATGTGCTTGGTGAACGAGATATATCTTTCCTTGTTTATTGGTAAGAGATCAACATTTCCTGGGAAAGATGTAGCTATATCCTTAATAATGAAGTGGGCATCATATCCAGATAAATTGTGAAAAATGACTGGAACTATGGAGCAATCTTGAAACATAATCCTACAGTCGTTTTGTTTCTCACATTCGGGAGTGTGTGATGTTAATTTTTCTTCAGAGTAAAAGTAGAGCAAACATCTCTCACATATATACTTTCTGCTCTTTCTTTTTGAAGTTTGTTTATATACAAGGCGTGAAAGATCTTTAATCCAGCAGAAATGATATCTGCTGGCATCATCATCATCATCCATATGATCATCATCCTGGTCATAGTTATCTTGTAACATTAAGAATTTACATGTAGCTCCATCCTGTGTTTCGTAAGTCTAACTGGAACTGTGGTGAAGAAACGCTCTTTCTCTAGGATGAATACGTTTACTGATATCTCGTTAAGCGTCATGGGAAATGTTATCCCATTGAAATTAAGTACAGTTGAGTAATGTGGGTATGATGAGGTCCTGTCGGTGTGAACATTTGTAGGGTAGAGCGCTGATGTCATGGCCCACGCGAAGCATGCTACATCATTATTTTTCAAATTAATGCAAGCTTGCTTTAAAGCCATCTCCTTTGGTAGAGGTATATACGAAGATCCTCGAAGCTGTTCAAACTTGTTGATGTGTACTGCTAGCTGTATTATAGAGTGCAGTGCCCAGCCACTGTCTTTTTCCTGGAATTCTTCCAGCTGAGTATGTATTGGATCCAAAATGTTTGATTTAAACCACTCCTCTAAATTATCATCTGCACTAATTGGAGCAGTTCTTGCTTGGAAATATTTAATGTCATTTATGTTTTCATTGTCAGCACTTTGTTTAATAAATTCACCGCATAACGTCGTAGAAACTTTAATATTAAAATAATGTTTTAAGGTATTTTTAACACGATGCGTAAATAATTTGGTGGCATCTTGCATAAATAGCTTCGGATCGATATGTTTTAAATTTGCAATAACACCTTGTCGAATTCTATCTGCAAACGCCGTTTTTACTTCCTCCCACTTTACAAAATCACTTCTTCTTACGCGAGTAATTCCTCCACCTCGACGGGGAGTTCTCAATAGTGCTCTCAATGATTTAATTTGCTCGAGACAGCTCTCGAAATGTCGTTTCCTAGCACTCTTATTGCACTTCCGAAATGCAACTTGAAATTTATGCATGTTTCTATTGCACTTTTGAACAATATAGTCTTTATTCACTGAATTTTTTAAACACTCCATCACATCTTTTCGCAAATTTTCAATTATTGAAAAACTTTTATTTACTAACACCGAAGACATTTTTAATTTGCTTATATTTTAAACTAACACGGAGACTTACTGAAACTGAATGATGGCTCCTAGCGGTTTGCTTGCGCTTTTATAGGAACACCTCGCTGTTTACTTTATACGAATTTGTTTACAGGAAGTGAAGTGGTATCAAATTACGTGAGGATGGCTCATTCGATTAAATTTGTTTACACAGGTGTGCATAACTTATTCAGCAAATTTGTTTACAGCGGTGATATCAAATTACATGAGGATGACTCATTCCATTGAATTTGTTTACACAGGTGTGCATGACTCATTCAGCGAATTTGTTTACAGGAAGTGAAGTGATATCAAATTACGTGAGGATGGCTCATTCGATTAAATTTGTTTACACAGGTGTGCATGACTCATTCAGCTTAAATGCGAATTTGTTAACAGGAAGTGGGGTGATAACAAATTACATGAGGATGACTCATTGTTTACTTTATTCGGATTGGTTACAACAGGATTAAACTTGTTTTGGGAGATTGCCTATAAATTGGTATCAAATTACCAGCCACCTGTCCACCGAGGCTTTAATTTCCACTACTTCTTACAAGCAGCCGTGATCTATTTTTAGATATCATGATCACTCTCGGCTTTTTAATCCGCAGTTGTTTTTTTTCAGCAAAAGAAATTTTCAATTATAACTACTCATCTAAGACAACATATCAGTTGTTGTTTTTTTTCAGCTTTCAAGGGTCAAAGGTCAAAGGTCAAAGATCAAAGGTCAAAGGTCAAAGGTCAAAGGTCAAGGGTCAAAGGTCAAAGGCAAGCAAGCTGACTGATCTCGATCTGTTTTTGTACTTGGCATCGCTAGGGGTAAGTTGGCTGTTTAGGAACTAACATTTATATCGGGTATCGACTGATATTTCACTTTTAACAATTAACAATCATTTCTGGTCTCGACGGAAATAAACGCATCTTATTTCGGGTCTCGACTGAAGATAAATATTTACTAACAATCATTTCTGGTTTTCGATTTCGAATTTCGAAAACGGAGGAGCTAATTTAAAAAAACACTTTTTTACCAAACTTGATATTTACGTAAATTTCGTTATTCCGCATCTTCTTTTTTCCGGGAGGGGCTAGCTCTGGGAGGGGCGGGAGTTCAAAGTATCAACTTTAAGCGGCTATATTTTCTCAACCAATTGTTCTAGCAAGTAAGTCCTAAATTCAAAATGGAAAAGACATTTTTGGTGGTTTTATTCAAATATAGCCGCTTAAAGTTGAAACTTTGAACTCCCGCCCCTCCCAGAGCTTGCCCCTCCCGCAAAAATGAAGATGTGGAATAACGAGATCTTGGCAAAAAAAAAGTTTTTTTCGAAATTTCCGTCTCCATTTTTGAAATTCGAAATCGAAAGGTACCCTATCTAATAGCCAGTTCAGATTCCCGTACAATGACATATAAATGGTTGCCGTAGGTTAAAAACTGTAGGAGGAGATAGAATCCTACGAAAAAACTGAAGATTACCTGGATGGATACATCTTCCAAATGTTTGCTTATAACTTTTGATTATTATTGTTGATAGCACTTAGGGAGGTCATTTTGGAAAGGGGACATAATGCGCAAATTTTTTCATAGTTTTGCCAAGTTCGTGCAATGGTGATATTTCGAATAAATGTACACTGAAGCGCGACAAAAATTTTGGTGAAATAAAAAATTCTAGAGAAAACTGTTTTTTTTTTAATAATTGAAGGCACAATTACAACTAATTATGCATTCTTAGAAAGGCCAATACGTGTTCTTTTAAATAAAGGTTTGAACGTCACAATCCATTAATTGCAATAGAACTTATAACGAAATTACTCTGAAGAGGTAAGCAAAATCTCGAAAATCGATACTATCGATTTACTCGAAAACCCAGCGGAGTTCGATATAAAAGTATCTAGACTTTTTTGACCTAAATGACCTCTACTTTCATCCCCTTAAAGGATTAAAGACATTTACGGAACACCCTGTATATATATACATATCACAAAAACAAATAATAAACAATTTCAATAACCTTCTCTGTACTGAAGTCTCATATTGACTAATACATGGCGGGTATAGGTATAATTCTATAGAGTTTTTGTTTTTTCTTTTAGCCTGGTGGATAGGGGAGCTTCAGTTACCCAAAGCATTCTGATACTTCACAAAGCAGTTTTGCTTAAAATAAAGATTGGTAATACAAAATGCATTTTCAGAAAAAAATTGTATTGAAGTATGAAAAGTACTTGGACGTGAAGTCCCAACTGCCAGCATGAGCTGACAGATCACTTGGTGAACAACGTTGACTGCAGGGTGGCACGCTAGCACCTCGGCTATTGCGGGAGAGTTGTAGGGGGGTTAACTCTAAAGCCTGCCGCTGCCGCCAGCCATATACAAAAATAAACGTGCCTGACTCAAAGAAACAGAGCACACACCCGGCCTTAAAGGGGCTCATACACCACTTACCTTACCTTGTAATGAAGGCGCAGATCTCATGTTTTCTAGGCCGCCATGCCCCATCCACACAATGATACTGAGGGCCGTAAGTATATCAGTATCCCTTTGTTGACCTAAAAGGAGAAGAGTAGCGGACCTTGACGACCTTCAAATCAAGAGGGCTCCAGAAGAGTTAAGGAGAAGTAAAAACTCAGCGCATTATGACGGTATAAAAATTTCCATTTAATTGACCACAATACATTTCCTCTCGCTTCAAGCCAGACATTCGCTCTAATTGGTTTAACAATATCTATACATCTATAATTCAATGGTATGGAATACTGGTTTCTCAAAAGTAAAAGTAGGTATATATCTGAACTTAACTAAATCAGTAGCAATGATTATCATTCAGTTGAAACTGACACTTCACAAAAAGAAGGCATATATATATACTTTTGACTTAAATTGAACAAAAGTGTGTATATGTAATTCGCTTGCCTATAGGATACCTGTGTACCAACTCATGCGACTTATACTATCGAATGATTAGCATGGACAATATCATAGCACATTAACTGATTAACTAAACTATGATGATCTTATCTATATTTACAAAGTAAGAAATTCAACCGATTCTCACTTTTGTCTGCAGTTTCTTTCAGCACTTCTCTGGGGATACTATTTGATACGTATAAAAAAGGAACCACAGGAGTCGAGGGAAGAAATAATTACAACTTAGGCTAATTATTTCACCTTGTCAAAATGATCTGGGTCTTAGTTGCATAGTAGTGACGGTATACAGGGCGTATGGTCACAGTTAAGGGCTCACTGTATGCAGAACTTCATGGGCTTTCCAACGACAGCTCAACCAGCCCCGTACCACTCTCCTCAGAGTTTATGAAGGTCTAAACTAAAAATTTCGGATTTTCTTTCCATTTTTTTTACTTTGACCTCTATTATTTTTGCAAAAAGGTCGTTAAGATAACCTTTTTTTATAAAAACTGTAAACTGCAGACTCTCCTCTTTAAGTTGACCTATTACATCCTATGTGTTAACTGTAGCCGTTAAACAGTTCTTAACTCATAACCTATTCAGGTCACACCGAAAAAAGACGATATTTTTTAAAATGACGTGCTAAGGGAACAAATTATCGTTGAGAATAGGTTTGAAAATAGGTTTGAGAATAGGTTTAGAGCTAATAACTCTTAAAGAGCTTCAGATAGCACATTGGGTGTAATAGGTCATATTAAAGAGGAGAGTCTACAGTTTACAGTTTTTATAAAAAAAAGTTATGTTAATGACCATTTTGCAAAAATAATAGAGGTTAAAGTAAAAAAAAAGGAAAGAAAATCCGAAATTTTTAGTTTAGACCTTCATAACTTCTGTGGGTAGAGGGGTACGGGGCTGGTTGAGCTGTCGTTTTAAAGGCCATGAATACAGTGAGCCCTTAACTGTGTAGTTTTTAAGATACAGGGTGTTTTGTGAAAACCTAGCTTTTTTTATGAATCACCCTGTAACTCCTAAACGGTTGATATGCCCCCCCCACCTGCCATACAATTTTTGGTTCGTCTAGGTGAGTACTATCACCTCCCGCTCTATGGACCTCCTAAGGGGAAACATCCTGTATAAAGAGTAATAAAATCAAATATATTTGAACATAATATGTATACAAAGCAACTTATGTATGGCTTGTTTCCTCTAAGGAGCTACCTGGATGCGGCTGTGCTGTCTCTAAAAAGAAACATAATTTTTTTTTTGCCAAATGTAAAATTTCGAACGATCTTATTATGAAAAAGAGAAAGAAAGATAGCTAGCTAAACTATGCTCTATGTTCTCGTTACGATGATTAGCCTATGACAGCTCTCCTTGCTTCCCCTTTTATACCAATGCAGACATTGTGCTTAAAGAAGTTCCTTAGTACTACTTAATTACTGGTCCACACTCTAATGTACTGGATATCTAAACTGTTTCTATTATTAAATCAATAATCATCCAGTGACCTCCTACTATAGGTTGAGCGAGGCAACACAAGCACTTTGTAACATTAAACAAAAAGACCACAATCAGTATAGCTCTTATTAGGTTATGATGCGCGGGTTCTGTATTTTGGTTATTGTTGTCATCCTATCGTTTTAGCCGGTGCTGCTTGTTGACCATGACCTCTGATAAAATCGTTAACCTGTCCTGTTTGAATTTAATTGTTGTGTCCTGAAGCAGGACTGTGATGGTGGACATCAATCGGAGACTTTCACATAGCGATAAGTTCGGGCATACTGACAGCTTAATGATATTGCCCCATGCTTGTACGAAGTAGTGTGTGACCAGGGACACAAAACCATTCATTAAATGCTCGAATTAGAGAGAGTTGGTCCTTGGGGCTTGCTTCTTATTTTAAGTTCCTAGTTGGGTTCACTACGTGATGCCGGCAATTGATTGAACAATGAAAATTTATGGCGTGTGATCTATGCTCATAACCTCTTAAGAATGGAGTGGCCGCTCGTCTCTAACCCTATTTTCTCAATTTAGTTGCACATTGCTTGTCGGATTAGCTTCCACGTTCAGTGTAATTTTTGTTCATATTAAATAAAAAAAACTACCGCCTTTTTAGAATTCCTCACGAGAATTAAAGGAGCCTCCTTTCGTCTCGAGTTGACTAAACTTTTCTTCAGTCTCGTTCTCCTTCTGACTTTTTCGTTTTTTTTTCTTTTTTTCTTTTTACAACAGAATTTCTCTAATACCGTATTTTTCGCACAAACATCCCTAACCAGCGATTTTTGTATCAATAGAATGTATAGAATCAGACCAAACTCTGCCAATTATTGCCCTTCTTCGACTGTCAGAATCCCCCCCCAGAACGCTCTTCTTCTTCTTACCCTTTTTCCGGGTGCGTTCAGCGCGTATCGCTCTTTATCCATATAGGACACAGTCCACACACGCCTCACACTGCTACGGGTCGCGTAGACCTGTAACTAGCTCAGTGTAGCATATTGCTATATGCAATACGCTACAACCATAACAGGGCAGAGTGGTCTAGACCACCCGTGGTTCAGACAACGCTGAAAAATGGTCGACTGAGCTAGCCGGTCTTAAACATAGGCCTCATCGCTGCGGGCGCCCAACGTGTAGCTCGACCCATGAAGGCATTTCTCATTACTCAGGCTAGGCGTCTGCTACGGGTTGTTGTTATGGTAGTATGAGAGTGATGGGCTTGGACGTGAAGTCCAGACTGCCAGCATGAGCAGACAGATCACTCGACGGGCAGCGTTGACTGCAGGGCGGCACGCTAGCTCGCCTCGGCTCATTGGCGGAGAGTGTGGGGAGGTTCCACGAAAAACCTGCCGCTGCCGTCTGCCATAATCAAAAAAAATCTCGTGCCTACTAACCAAAAAAAACCGGCACACATTCAGTCCTGAAGGGACTGTTACGTCACTTACCTATATCCGTCGTCGAAGGCACGGATGTTATGCCTTCTTTGCCTGCCCCAGCCACCCATCTGACTCTGAGGGCAAGATTTTTCAGAGTCCCTAGTTGACCTGTAAAGAGAGAGAGACTAGGCGAGCCTAGACGACCTTCATATGAGAGGGCTCCAGGATGGTGAAGGGAAGGAATTCAAAGCTCACGGAGACATTACGTTATAAATTGTATTTAATTATAATAATATCTCGGCAAAGTTACAAAGCGTTAACCTTTTAACCTAGTAGGTGACTTAATGACCTCTTTCTTTCCTCTTTCTTCTGACCTCTTTCTTTCTCGGAAGACCTAATTCTTCCTCATCTTGTGAAGACATTCAACATCACATTTGCGATGCACTTATATGCTAGCAGTATGCAATATAGAAATTACGAAAACGAGATGAATAAGTATACTAATACAGAGAGTACCAATTACTAAAATAATAATAACTTAAGAATACTAGTACATTATCTGATTGAAACTTTCCGTGATAGGCATGCGCTCTTGATTAAATTTGAAAATGCGTAATTTAAATAACGAATGAATAAAATAATGCATTATTATGACGGACTCGTTCTGACAAAAACTTACTCGGCCAGGAAGGAACGAGGAAAAAGAAACTTTATCATGCCCGGCACTGCTAACTAATATTTTATATATTCCGTTGAGTCACAGATAAGACAATCTCTCATAATAGGTAAGAATTTCAGGTAAATAAAAACATGAAACTTATTTATTAAAAACAAGAAGAAAATTCATCACATTATAACACATTTTAGGGAAATCTTAGTAATCGTCTTTTACTCGTTTTAAACTTTTTGAGAAATTATGCGAAGATTGTAGGAACCAGTTTGTAATTTTGTTAAATTTGCGCGATTGCTTTCAATATTGTAAAATTTCTATAGTAAAGATCTCTAAAAAAAATTTTCCTTTTTGGTTTCTTCTTGTTTGGTTATCATTACATTTCTCCAGTTACGTGGTGCCGATAATTCTTTAAACCTGTTCTTTAATTTATTTTCTCAAAAAGATTATTGACGAAAAGAACAAAACTACTTATTGACGGACTGTGTATGCAGCAAAAATTTATAGATTATTAACGTTACTCACACAATAAAATAGAGTTGAGAACACTTACATGGTCAAAGTAGAGGATCCACCGAAGAGGCGCCTCCCAAATGGTCCGCTTGCTAATCTCTTCGTTCTAAAAAGAATTGTTATCCAAATGATAATTTTAACTGTAGTATTATTTCAAGTCGCGTTAGCTGTATACTGTAAAATTATCTTTTAAAAATGTCAGCGCATTCCGTCTTTAAATTTCACACAAAAAAAAACGTCTTGCATTTTCAAGTCCGGAGCGAGCTCAAAGCCTACCGTCTGAGTTGCAGATGACGTGACTAAATCAATACAATAATTATTATTGGCATCCAATGCGTTTAGCATAATTCTTAAACTAATTGATTCAAACAAACATTTACTGCGCCCTATCCTGCGGCAAGTCGGCTTCCGATGAGTATACGTTTATCACTTACTCTTAAGTCGAGAAAGAATGTTCTCACAGAGAAATTTCAGATGACCTACGGTCGAACTTGCACGGGGCACTGATGGCATTTCTATAACAAAATCATGTTGAGGCACATCTTGGATATCGGTGGAGCATCCCCTAATGAGTGCTGAACCTCACATCAGACTGATGCATTTGTAGCACATTACCTATTTTAATTTATACTACGGAAACTCAATTTCCTTAAAACGTAGTAGTGAAGCGAAATTTTTCACAGCACCAACATCAATTATTTTCTTTGTGCACTTCTCGAGATGTTTGTTTGGTGATATTCTAGCTAGAGTTGCGTATTTGATAGATTCGTGGAGAGGGTTCTTCAATTCTTGTCATTTCCTCATTGTCTTTTAATATTTTCAATAGATAGAAACAACTTTTGTGTTGAGGAATAATTTTCAATATTTTCACCGTTCCTCGTAGCTAAGTTGATATTTTCTCCTAATTCACGAATCCTTAAGGGTGTTACAACTTATACATACGATTTTGATTCCCTTGATTTACTTTCAGCCTTTTGTTGTGGCGAAGATATGCAAACACTTTCGTTGTGATTTATTTTAATTTTCCCTAACATACGAGCCGCTGCCCGGTGAGATACAGAATTTGGCCCCAAATCGACTTGCGGAGAAGCTGCTGCTGCCGAAGTTTTGATTGGTGAGGGGTATTTGAAAATACCTAGTTTAGTGGAAAATAAAGTAGTTTGGGGATTGAAAAATAAATGTACTTACAAGTTTTATTTTCTAGCGGATGTCTGCGAAAATTCTTTGGAGTTATTCCTTGCACGACTATACTTGACGATTTCACCATACGAGAAGATTTTCTTCTTCTTCTTTTCCACCGTCAGATTGTCACTCCGAGCTCAAGGAAACGCACTTCTCTCGGTCGGGGTGCGTTCAGTTTTTCTGCTTCACAGCAGCCGGCTTACACGCTTCAGTATTTCGTGTAGCATATTGCTATATGCAATACGCTACGACCATAATAGTGCAGATTGGCTAGACCACCCGTGGTTTAGACAACGCTGAAAAATGGTCGACTGAGGAGCTAGCCGGTCTTAAACATAGGCCTCATCGCTGCGGGCGCCCAATGTGTGTCTCGACCCACGATCCATTGAGCATTCCTCATTACTCTTACTTGATCACGAATGTTGCCCTTGCTTGACTGATGACGCATCGAGGACACATCCTTGAAGTCTTGTCAGTCTTTGATCAGACCTCGACATCCTTCTCCGTGTTGGAAATCAAAGGTGCATCGACAAGCTGGTAACCCAACAAATCCAGCCGGTCGATGTCTCTTTGCCCTCCTTCACCGAGATGCTGAGAAAGCTTCGCGATCAGTAACGCAAAGAACTGATTTCTAAGCTTTCCCGGCACGACATTTCGCTCCGATCTCCGACCGGCGAATATTCAAGGGTGTGTCTCCAAGGCGTCGTCGAGGTGGTGACGTTGTCGATTTTATTTCCTAACTTGCTAACAGCCGTATAAGGATTGGATTCCAACAGGTATATCACCCACCATAGACGGGGCAATAGGAGGGCTTCGCGATATCCTATAGGTTACCAGTGAAGCTGGCTGGATGTCTTCTTAGGGCTACCAGAAATAAACATGACAGTCGATAGATGACGCTTAGAGGATAGATATCCCTGCCTGATGTCTTTGGCCTGATAGACTACTAGCAGTTTCCCTTGTAGAACTTCAAGCTCGTATAGGAAGTTCCCTTTCTTGGCTCGAACCCGACACTTCAAAAATTTTCGTCCCAGTTTAGCACTAGTCTGCTGCTGGAAGTTGCTTTTGGCAAAATTCTGTCTAAATACCTCTTGACCCACTTTGAAGTCGACAGGTTTCGCCCTGAGATTATAGGCTCGTGAACCCCGTTCGAACGCTTGCTGTAAATTTTCCTGTACTCTCGCATGGATCAATCTCATTTTGTCCTCAGCATCTACTCTCAACGGCTCATTAAGGGTTCCAAGGCTCCTCAAGATGGAATAGGAGCTGCCATGTTCAATCATTTGTTGACCGAAGAGTGTTCGATATGGAGAGAAGCCAGTTGCTTGGTGGAAAGAGCTCCAGAGGGAACTAGCTACTTGGCTTAGCTTCTCATCCCATTGCGTATGTTCCTTCCGGATATATGCTCTAATTCCTGACAATAGAGACCCGTTTGCTCGCTCTGAGGCGTTTGCTTTCGGCGAATAAAATGCCGTTCGCAAGTGCTTCACCCCATACTTATCCAGTAATCTGGCGAACTGAGTCGAGTAAAACTGGACTCCACTGTCAGAGACTATCGTTTCCGGGACTCCGAACACGTGGAACACTTCCGTCTCAATGAATTGGCACAAATTGACTGTAGATGCTTTTCTCATAGGTTTGGGAATTGTGAATTTTGGAAAGTGGTCAAGAACTATTAGAATGCAGATATTTCCTTTCACTGATCGAGGATATGGACCTAGAAAATCGATATACAGCTTTTTCCATGGTCGTTCTGTCACCGACTGGAATCTCATAGTTGGTCTCAGAATAGTATTGGGGGTCTTGGTCTCTTTACGCACGTCACAGGCGCCTACGTATTTTCTGACATCAACTGTCATTCGTGGCCAGTACAAGTGTCTTCTCAGACATTCCAGTGTTTTCCCTATGCTTCCGTGAGAAGCTAGTGGCAGATCATGCGCTCTTGAAATAACGTCGGAGACAAGCCCTCGTGGAATCCAAAGCTTCCAAGCTTCTTCTTCCTGAATCGGATCGCCTGTTCTCGGAACAGTCCGGATGTAAACGAAGCCATCCCTGACGCAAAGATCTGGTAGTTTACCAGAAGATGTTTTAACTTTATGCCTCAGCTCCTCATATTCCAACGAGTTGAAATATGGCGAACTAAGGTCTACTTACGGGCCAGGATCTTCGTTTGTGGACAGGCTGTCGCAATGAATGCGTGACAGCACATCAGGGACGACATTCAGGCCTTCTTTTCGGTGCTCAATAGTGAAGTCGAAACTCTGAAGCTTCAAACTCCACCGAGCAAGTCTACCGCTGAGGTCCTTTTGAGACATCAGCCATTTCAAGCTCGCGTGATCCGTCACTATCTTAACCGGCATAAGTTCCATGAAGGGCCGGAACTTCTGTACACTAAAGATTGCAGCTAGGCATTCCTGCTCTGTGACGGTATAATTTCTTTATGCTGAGTTCAACTATTTCGAGACGTAGGCTATTGGCTTCTCGTGGTCATCGTCATCTAGTTGAATCAGCACCCCACCAATACCTTGCTGGCTCGCATGGCACTAGATAACGAATGGCTTGGTGAAGTCTGGGCTCACCAGCAACGGAGCAGAAGTAAGTTTTTTAGTAGATCAAGAGACGTCTGGGCTTCAGGTGTCTATTTGAACTGACCGGGGTTTTTCAAGGTGTCTGTAATGGAGGCAGTTAAGTCAGCATAGTTCGGGATGAACCGTCTATACCATCCCGCGATACCTAGTAGGCGTCGGGCTTGCCGAACAGTTTTAGGTGACGGATAGTCAACTATAGCTGAGATCTTGTCTCGGTCAGTCCTAATTCCTCCTTTCCCGACTATAAAACCCAAGTATTTGGTCTCCTTGATACAAAACTTACTCTTCTCGACGTTGATAGCGAGGCCAGCTTTCCTCAAATAATCCGCTACACGGGATAGCAAGATGAGATGAGTGTCGCAGTCTGAAGACAGAATTAATAAATCGTCTAGATAGACGAGAACGTTCTCACGAAGATCGAAAGGAATGACTTTATCCATGAGGCGTTTGTGGTCTTCTCTCTGGAATCAGCGTCTAGTGGGAACTGCCAGAAGGCCTCTTTCAGGTCCAGGCTCGTAATGTAGTTTGCCGGAGGAAGTCGACTCAGAAGTGCGTCTATCTGCGGCAGCGGATAGGCATACTTCTTCGTAACAGAGTTGACCTTCCCGGCATCAAAACAAAGCCGAACCTTTCCAGGCTTCCTCACCAGAACAACTGGAGAGCTCCAAGGACTCTGGCTCTCCTCTATCACACCCAGTGATAGCATTCGCTCTAATTCAGCATCCATCAAAGTTTGAACTGCCGGCGATATCAGATAAAAGCGCTGTTTTATCCGAGCGGCGTCATTCGTTTCAATCTTGTGAGCGACCAACGATGTTTTTCCCAGGTCTAAAGAGACGCAAGAGGGGAAAAGCTGTTTCGTAGCTTCCAAGGGTTGTTGTTGCAGACTGGAAAGAATATGGCAATCGGTGTCAGAGGTAGCCGCTAGACGCGGATTCACTTCTGCAACTATACCCAGGACATCTGGAGCCAACCCAAATAGACGCCAGAAGTCTATTCCCAGATATAGTGCCTGTGTGAGCCCAGGAACCACGTAAAAACGCACGTTTTGGGTCTTATCACGGAAACTGATGACAAGTCCACATGACCATGCACAGTCGTCATGGCACCATTCGCTACTTGAACCTGTGTCCGATACCTCTTCCGTTCAACCTCTGCTTCTGCAAGCTTCTCTAGAGCTCCCTGGCCTAGAATACTGACAGTGGCACCACTATCAAGTAATCCAGTCTCAGTTGGCCCGAGCAGCTTTACTTCAGCGTACAGTCGCATGTCGTTTGGCATCGACACGGAAAACTGTGCCAGTTTTTTTCTTTCCAGTCGCATCCGTCGACAGTATTCCCGCCAACGAACAGTTGATCTTTTCTTTATCAGTCTAATATCCAAGTCAGGAAACACGATTTCTGCTAACTCCGTTACTGAGGAGAAAATTTGGTCTCTTACTGCGTTGTATTTCTGCAAACGCGTATGATACGGCGTCAGCGGATGTAAAACAGGCTCACGCCCACTCGTCATAACAGAGCTTGGTGGGCGTTTTAATATAGAAATGCCATGAGGTCAAATCTCCTGCTCAGCAACCTTGGCAGCCAAAAGTGCTGTCGGTCTTATCGTGACATCGAAAATTAAAGGCTCTTCCAAAGAAGTGTCTAATAATGTCATGGGCTCCCCAGAAGTGGAAATGGGAGCTTGAAGATCTGCGGAGAAGTCCATTAGGTTCTCCGTCTCTATCAATGAAATGTTCGTATTATCAGGTGTTTTGCTGACATCATCAGAATCACTGAATTATATCAGTGGACAATTCAGGGATTCGTCAAGGTCTGCTAATGGAGCGGGCCTTCCTCCTTGTTCAAAGCTTGAACTGGAGTGTTCGATGCAGTTGTCGGTCGCGACGTTGATGCTGGTCGGAAAGAGGTGGTGGTATTCCCGACCCGTCTCAGGTTTTTCTGTCGACAATAGCTGCAATCGGGCTTGAAAATGTTTTTGCGTCCGCATCCATAGCAGAACACAACTTGTCTCTCCTGCCGGCAATCTTGATAGAAGTGACCGGGCCGGTCACAGTTCCAGCAGACTATATTCTGAGGGGTTTTAATAGCAGCTAGTGCTACTGCTTCCTCACTGCGTTCATGTGTCATATTCAGTTCGACCTCCGTCGGACGATACTCATCCACCTCGCTGATGCTTTGGCTGCGATATGTATTCCAGCTGCTCGCTGTCGAGATTCGCTGCTGCGTCGCCTGTATTTGAGTCACGAAACTCCGTAGTTGGTGTATATTGTTAGTGAGATGTAGGCAGACCTTTTGCTGAATGTCTGGCAGCAGGTTAGACTTTACGATCTCTAAGAATTCTCCGTCCGCCAAGGGACTTTGCAGTTGATCGCGCAACTGTGCCATGTGTGGATTGTACGTAGAAAATGACTCCCCTGCTTTCTGTTTGCGCAACATCAGCTGAACTTTGACCTTAAGGTCATCCTTTGGCACTCCCCATTCAGCTAATAAAGCTGTCTTCACATACTCCCATGAAGGCGTAGAATTTTGCCTCAGGAGAGACCAGTACCAGTCCATAGCTGGTCCAGAAAGCAGAGTCGTCATATGCCGTACCAGAAGATCGAAATCTCCTTCTAAGGCCGAATAGGTCAATGGTTCCACTCGAAACACAAATTCATCGACAGTGAGCCGTGAGCTGTCACCGCTATAAGATATATTCCACCTGCGGATGGGGCTGCCAGAGCGTCGTTGTCCTACGCCTGCAGGGTTACGAATAGGTGGTGGTTGTGGAGGTGGGACAAAATCTGGTCTAGGCTGACCAAGAGCTGAATGCGGTCTATTTGACGACTGCCTACGCGAGTCGTGGAATTCTTGTGATGGTCTTGGGTCACCCATGGACGGAGGTGGTCGTGAGAAATCCACGGGCGGCATTTCTGCTGAGATCTGTTGTCGGACGCTATTCCATAACTCAGTCCGTACAACATTGAGGCTCTGTTCGAGGCCTTCGCGTACTAGGTCTTGCATTTGCATGCGTAAGCCTGCCATCAATGCATCCGTAGCTGCTGAGGTATGTCCACTGCCAGAAGGCAGTGGGCTATTTCGTCGCGAGTTGTTATTTGTGAAGGTCATGGAATGTAGATCTGGCATTCCAGGTGATAGAGATCGTCGACTAGGTGGTGGAACTGTCAAAGGTGGTAACTCTAGTGACGGCATGGGAGGCAATGGATCGTGACTGACAGACTTTACGGGCTTTGTCATCTTCGGGACAGCACCAGTATACTCAGTGAAATCATACTGAGTGAGATGGGATCTGCAGATCGGGCAGTTTGAATGCTGTCCAATCCACGTTTTCAGACATGCTTTGTCCACAGACCGTCTTCACTGGCTTCCTCTGTCCTGACCAGTCGCTCTCTAGACAGACGGAGCACGGGTCTGGCAACAGCATCGGTACCCCATTGTTATCAAAAATTCGTTTTATCAAAAATCGATTTAACAAAACGAAATCCAGATAGCAAGCTCTTCGAATAAAAACTTTCATTCTAAAAGTTCAATTAATGCGTTTCAAAAAAACTGTGAAAAACCAACAAGATCACAAACGTCCAACCGAGCGTTTCAAAAAAAAAAGTTCCTATCAGAAACATACGATTTCTCCTTCACTTCCCGAGGCTAACTCTCAACATAAAAGGCATCCAGATCGCCCCCTCTCTCCTTTCAGGTCAGAAACTTTATACAGGCAAGCGACGTGAATGTGTGCATTGAAAAAAATTTTGATTTCCCACAGAAATCTGGGAAGATTGAAGTTGGAGGTGTCAGAGGCTGAAAATGCTACTAGAGATTCTTCAGCCAGGCAGTTAGCAGTATGCCAACTCCTGATTACTGAAGATCTCCAGCATCAATTCCACCCTCCAAGAACTGTTCCTCTCCTCTTCACCGGCTCATCATGTCCAGCTAGTTCGCTATCTGGGCAGAGTAATGAGTCTAGTCAACTAATTAGCTGGAAGCCAAACAGTCGTCTCGCAGACTCATAACTCTGTCCAGCCAGTTGGCCCACAGAGACATGTCTCCGCGAGAGCTCACACAAAAAACAATTTGTGAGGCCACCTACCATTTCCATGGCAGAAGACCAGCGGGAAAGATCATCCAAACAAAATTCAAAAAGCTTCCAAAAATTCAAAATATCAAAAACTTTCAAAAAACTTTACGTTACTCTAATTACCAACTTTCAAAAACTTTAACAACTTTAATTTTACTTTCAAAAATTTAACTAACCAAAACCAATTGGACTCAAGTCTGCCTATAACTTCCATTGATTATGCGATTACCGAGTCAGACTATTTAGCTACAAGCCAAATGTCCATATCTCAAGTAATCACAGTCCTCAACACAACTCATTGAATAGACCCCGAAGTCCAACTGAGGTGGCCCCACGTTGGGCGCCATTTTTGTTATGGTACTATGAGAGTGATGGGCTTGGACGTGAAGTCCAGATTGCCAGCATGAGCTGACAGATCACTCGACGGACAGCGCTGACTGCAGGGCGGCACGCTAGCTCGCCTCGGCTCATTGGCGGAGAGTGTGGGGAGGTTCCACGAAAAACCTGCCGCTGCCGTGTGCCATAATCAAAAAAAATCTAGTGCCTATCAACCAAAAAAAAAACCGGGACACATTCAGTCCTGAAGAGACTGTTACGTCACTTACCTATATCCGTCGTCGAAGGCACGGATGTTATGCCTTCTTTGCCTGCCCAAGCCACGCAAGATTTTTCAGAGTCCCTAGTTGACCCGTAAAGAGAGAGATACTAGGCGAGCCTAGACGACCTTCATATGAGAGGGCTCTAGGATGGTGAAGGAAAAGAATTCAAAGCTCACGGAGACATTACGTTATAAATTGTATTTAATTATAATAATATCTCGGCAAAGTTACAAAGCTTTAACCTTTTAACCTAGTAGGTGACTTAATGACCTCTTTCTTTCCAGTTTAAAGAAAAAAGAAAAAAAATCTCGGAAGACCTAATTCTTCCTCATCTTGTGAAGATAATCAATATCACATTTGCGATGCACTTATACGCTAGCAATATGCAATATAGAAATTAAGAAAACGAAATGAATAAGTATACTAATACAAAGAGTAGAAATTACTAAAATAATAATAACTTAAGGATACTAGTACATTATCTGATTGAAACCTTCCGGGATAGGCATGCGCTCTTGATTAAATTTGAAAATGCGTAATTTAAATAATGAATGAATAAAATAATGCATTATTATGACGGAATCGTTCCGACAAAAACTTACTCGGCCAGGAAGGAACGAGGAAAAAGAAACTTTATCATGCCCGGCACTGCAAACTAATATTTTATATATTCCGTTGAGTCACAGATAAGACAATCTCTCATAAAAGGTAAGAATTTCAGGTAAATAAAAACATGTAACTTATTTATCAAAAATAAAAAGAAAATTAATCACATTATAACACATTTTAGGGAAATCTTAGTAATCGTCTTTTACTCGTTTTAAACTTTTTGAGAAATTATGCGAAGATTGTAGGAACCAGTTTGTAATTTTGTTAAATTTACGCGATTGCTTTCAATATTGCAAAATTTCTATAGCAAAGATCTTTAAAAAAAAAATTCCTTTTTGTTTTCTTCTTTTTTGGTTATCATTACATTTCTCCAGTGACGTGGTGCCGATAATTCTTTCAACCTGTTCTTTAATTTATTTTCTCAAAAAGATTATTGACAAAAAGAACAAAACTACTTATTGACGGGCTTTGTAAGCCGCAACAATTTATAGATTATTAACGTTACTCACACAATAAAATAGAGTTAAGAGCATTTACATGGGCAAAGTAGAGGATCCACCGAAGAGGAGCCTCCCAAATGGTCCGCTTGCTAATCTCTTCGATCTAAAAAGAATTGTTATCCAAATGATAATTTTAACTGTAGTATTATTTGAAGTCGCGTTAGCTGTATACTGTAAAATTATCTTCTAAAGATGTCAGCCCACTCCGTCTTTAAATTTCACACAAAAAAAAACACGTCTTGCATTTTCAAATCCGCAGCGAGCTCAAAGCCTACCGTCTGAGTTGCAGATGACGTGACTAAATCAATACAATAATTATTATTGGCATCCAATGCGTTTAGCATAATTCTTAAACTAATTGATTCAAACAAACATTTACTGCGCCCTATTCTGCGGCAAGTTGGCTTCCGATGAGTATACGTTTATTACTTACTCTTAAGTCGAGAAAGAATGTTCTCACAGAGAAATTTCAGATGACCTACGGTCAAACTTGCACGGTTCACTAATGGCATTTCAATAACCACATCATGTTGAAGCACATCTTGGATATCGGTGGAGCATCCCCCAACGAGCGCTGAACCTCACATCAGACTGATGCATTTGTAGCACATTACCTATTTTAATTTATACTGCGGAAACTCAATTTCCTTAAAACGTAGTAGTGAAACGAAATTTTTCACAGCACCAACATAAATTATTTTCTTTGTGCACTTCTCGAGATGTTTGTTTGGTGATATTCTAGCTAGAGTTGCGTATTTGATAGATTCGTGGAGAGGGTTCTTCAATTCTTGTCATTTCCTCATTGTCTTTTAATATTTTCAATAGATAGGGTAACAACTTTTGTGTTGAGGAATATTTTCAATATTTTCACCGTTCCTCGTAGCTAAGTTGATATTTTCTCCTAATTCACGAATCCTTAAGGGTGTTACAACTTATACACACGATTTTGATTCCCTTGATTTACTTTCAGAATTTTGTTGTGGCGAAGACATGCAAAACTCTCGTTGTGATTTATTTTAATTTTCTCTAACATACGAGCCGCTGCCCGGTGAGATACAGAATTTGGCCGCAAATCGACTTGCTGAGAAGCTGTTGTTGCCGAAGTTTTGATTGGTGAGGGGTATTTGAAAATAACTTGATTAGTGGAAAATATAGTAGTCTGGGGATTGAAAAATACTTTGGAGTTATTCCTTCCACCGCTATACTTGACGATTTCACCATACGAGAAGATTGTCTTCTACTTCTTTTCCACCGTCAGAATGTCACTCCGAGCTCGAGGAAACGCACTTCTCTCGGTCGGGGTTCGTTCAATTTTTCTGCTTGACAGCAGCCGGCTTAAACGCTTCAGTATTTCGTGTAGCATATTGCTATATGCAATACGCTACGACCATAACATTGTCCATGACAGTCTGGTACGCTCGAGAGGCGAAAAATCGAAGGCACATCCCTGAAGTCCCACCAGTCTTTAACCAGACCTCGATATCGTCCTCCGTGTCAGAAGCCAGAGGTGGCCTGGCAAGCCAATAACCTAGGAAATCTAGTCGGCCAGTGCCCCTCTACCTTCCTTCGATTAGTCGAGGGAATCCCGCGGTCAGTAACCTAACCAACTGGTCGCAGAGTTTTCCCTGCTCTAATATCTCACTCTGATCTCAGGCCGACGCTTGTTCAAGGTTGTGTCTCCGAGGCGTCGTTGGTGTACTGTTCTTCTTCCTTAAATTTGCAGACATTAAATAAGTGGAATTCCTACGGCAAACTATCTGCAGCAGGGTTACCATATAGGAGGGGTTCTGAAACGTTATCAGGCTAGGGATTGGGAAAAAAATCTCTATTGTCCAAAAACGTATGCTGGCCGCTGGGCTGGGAATGTCCTAAGCGGCACATAGGCATCCTGTAGTTTGCCAGTGAAGCTGGCTGGGTGCCTTATTAGGGCTACCGGATGACGTGTCCGAGAATATGAGTATCACGGCCTGATGTCTTTGTCGTAATAGACTCCTACCGTTTTTCCCTGCAGGTTTTCAAGCTCGTATAAGGAGTTTCCTTTCTTTGACTTGACCCGACACTTTACAAATTTACGTCTTAGTTTAGTACTAGTCTGCTGTTGGAAATTGCTTTGGCCGAAATTCCGTCTGAACACCTCTTGACCCACTTTGAAATTAACAGACTTCGCTCTGAGATTGTAAGCTTCGAACCCTGTTCAAACACATAGCTTAAGTTCTCCTGCACTCTCGCACAGATCAATCTCAATTTATCTTCAGCATCTACTCTCAGAGGCTAATTAAGAGTTCCAAGACTCCTTAAGATGGAATAGGAGCTTGCATGGCCGATCATCTGCTGACCGAAGAGTGTTCGGTAGGGAGAGAAACCAGTTGCTTGGTGGAAAGATCTCCTGAGGGAGCTAGCTATTTGGCTTAGCTTCTCGTCCCACTTAGTATGTTCCTTCTGGATATATGATCTAATCCCTGACAATAGGGACCTGTTCACCCGCTTTGAGGCGTTTGCTTGCGGCGAGTAAACTGCCGTTCACAAGTGTTTTACCTCATACTTGGCCAGTAATCTGGCGAACTGAGCCGAGAAAAACTGGATTCCATTGTCAGAGACTATAGTTTCCGGAACTCCGAGCACATGGAATATTTCAGTTTCGATGAACTGACACACGTTGAGAGTAGACGCTTTTCTCATTGGTTGGAGAATCGGGAACTTGGAAAAGTGGTCAAGAACTATCAATATGCAGACATTTCCTTTCACTAAGCGAGGATATGGACCCAGAATGTCGATGTACAGCTTTTTCCATGGTCTTTCTGTCACAGACTGACTCCCGTAGGTGGTCTAAGAATAGTATTGGGGGCTTTGGTTGTTTTTACACACATCACAGGTGCCTACGTAGTTTCTGACATCGACTGTCATTCGTGGCCAGTACAGGTGTCTTCTTAAGCGTTCCAGTGTTTTCCCTATACCCCCGTGAGAAGCCAGTGGCGGATCATGCTTCGAAGCTTCTTCCTCCTGAATCGGATCGCCTGTTCTCGGAACAGTCCGAATAATCGAAGCCATCCCCGACGCAAAGATCTGGTAGTTTGCCAGACGCTGTTTTAACTTTATGCCTCTAACGAGTGTCAATAATACCATACAGTTCAAAGGCGCGTGGGAGAATAATTCAAAATCTACGGTACAAAAATCTCCACCACCTCGTAGTGATAAGTTTGCGACATGGCCACAAGAGCCACCCAAAATTGCAAACAGACACTCTAAAAGTCCTGAACAACCTGTCGGTTACACGGAACAACGAACCTCATCGTCCGTAAGTAATAAAACATATTACCTACTTTTAATTTCTATTTTAAGTTATCTTTTTCACTACATTTATCCCTCAAAAAAAGGCACAACTAATGCACTGTGTAAAGAACCCGCAAAACCTGAGCTCAAAAGTAGTCCCAAGGTACGTATGGCTTCCCATCCAACAAAGTTTAGATCTAAGTGCTCAACGCGGCCGAACTGCGCCAATAACACCCATGGAAACCGCACTAAGCCTGATAAAACTTATAAAATGTATAACGGCCTCATGTCATCTAAACAAAAAGATAAATTCGTATCCTCAAGGGAAATCAATGATAATTATAAATCCCAAACAGTGAAGAAGAGAAAAGCTCTGCAAACAACAGACACTACAGATAAAGCGGCCATATGACAGCACGTGAGATATTTATACCCGACATATGACGAGCCGGATGTATTAGACAATCACCCGCGCTTCGAGAAGTTAGAGCAGGAACTCAAGCTAGACGAAACGTTAAAAACAGATGAAAAATCGTCGATATCGACACTCTGTCATGAATATAATGATATTTTTTTCCTCAAAGGCGATAAACTCACCCACACCAATGCTATCACGCACAGTATACCTTTGGTGCAAGATCAAGCACCAATTAGCCAGGAAATGTACAGGTTACCTGAGACTCAAAGGAAAGTCATAAACGAGCAACTGAAAGAAATGCTGGAGAGTGACATTGTCCAGCAAAGTACAAGCCCTTGGAATTCACCTCTTCTAGTGGTCCCCAAGATGGCGGGCCCAGAGGTTGAGAAAAGGTGGCGAGTCGTAGTTGATTTTCGTAAATTAAACGAAAAGACAATAGGCGACGCTTTTCCACTCTCTCGAATCGAGGACATTCTCGATCAGTTGGGCTACGCAAGGTATTTCACGACGCTCGACTTAGCAAACGGATATCACCAACTGCTCGTCGATCCCGTAGATAGACCACAAACAGCCTTCAGCACAAGTTATGGGCACTACGAGTTTAAACGAATGCCATTCGGGCTAAAAGGAGCCCCAGCTACGTTCCAAAGGTTAATGAACTTCGTATTAACAGGCCTACAAGACCTGGAGTGCTTCGTTTATCTGGATGATATCGTCATCTACGGTAAAAATTTAGAAGATCACAACAACGAACTTCGAAAAGTCTTCGATAGACTAAGAGAAAACAATCTCAAATTACAGCCTGAAAAGTGTCAGTTTCTGAGAAAAGAGGTCGTTTATTTGGGACATAAATGCTCTAACGACGGAGCACTTCCTGATCCCAGTAAAATGGCCTGCGTCCAAACTTTCCCCGTTCCACGAACTGTCAGGCAAGTCCAATCACTTCTAGGACTTGCCAATTATTATAGGAAATTTATACCAGACTTCTCAAGAATAGTACGTCCAATAACGAATTTACTTCGAAAAGATGTGAAATTCACTTGGACTGAGAAATGTCTGGAAGCATTTGAAACCATTAAAAAAGCTTTAGTCTCTCCACCACTTTTAATTTATCCGGACTTTTCGCAACCATTCAATCTCACTACGGACGCTAGTAATGAGGCCATAGGAGCTGTTCTTTCTCAAGGAGAAGTGGGAAATGACCAGCCCATCGCCTATGCCAGCCGTACTCTAAACAAGGCCGAAAAAACTACTCCACTATTGAAAAGGAGTTATTGGCCATTGTATGGGCAACTAGAAATTTCCGATGTTACCTTCAAGGTCGCAAATTCACGGTCTATACTGACCATAAGCCCTTGAAAGGAGTCTTTAATGTTAAAGACCCTACTTCCCGTTTGGTGAGATTTCACCACGAGCTGTCAGAATTCGACTATAACATCGACTACAAGCCCGGAAAGTAGAATACGAATGCGGACGCACTAAGTTGAATCCCACAAGTAGTCAAAGAAGACAATTCAGGTAACACATTAACGATAAAGGCCACAGTCCACCATCGTATGGAATCCGATGTGGAGGACAGTAAACCACCCACAAGAAAAAAACAACCCACTGAATGTTACGTAGTAACCCGAGCCCAAAAACAAAAGGCACAGGAGGAAAAACAGAATCCTACTAAGAAAAATTAGGAACACTCATCTGAAAGAGATGAACTCCAATCAACAGAGACACACTCAAACCCCCTACCGCACTCGATGAAAAATCGCAGGAAATAAGGGCACCAAAAACCCCTGAGATAATCACAAACCCCGAGGAAATCAGGACAATATTGAAGGATTCTCCTGATTCTCCCTTCGGTGGCCACCAGGGTGTAATAAAAACTTACAAGCGAATTAGAGGCAAATACTAGTGGAGAAATATGCTAAGTGATATTAAAAAATACATTAAGAAATGCCCAAAGTGTCAGACTATGAAAGCTTCCCCTCAAACTCGAATGCCAATGATTATAACGGACATAGCAGAGCAACCATTTGACAAGGTCTACCTGGACATTGTGGGCCCTTTGGAGGAAACCGCCACAGGTATTAAATATATCCTGACCTTTCAAGATAATTTGACCAAATTCGTCGATTGGTATGCCATACCCAACGGGGAAGCAATTACAGGAGCCAAAATTTTCTTCGACTAAATCGTCACGCGCTACCGTATCCCCAAAAGAATAGTCACTGACCAGGGATCCAATTTCCTAAGTGAACTATTCAAAAGGGTATGTAAACTCTTAAGGGTAAAAAAGCTACAAACTTCAGCTTGTCATCCCCAGTCTAATGGAGCACTAGAGCGTGCCCACAGACCCCTTATAGAGTACCTGCGAACCATCGTAGATGAAAATCCCAAAACATGGGATCAATATCTACGAACCGCTGGGTTCGTGTAAAATAACAGCGTACACGAGGGTACGAAACTGACCCCAATGGACTGCCTTTTACGACTTTACAGCGGACGTCCCAACGAATTTAAAACGGGACTCTGAACCCGTTTATAACCATGAAAGCTATTACCATATACTAAGGTATAAGCTACAGAAATCATATGCTACAGCTCGAAAGAATCTCCTCGCTAGCAAGAAACGTTCTAAGGGGTATTACGATAAAACAGTGCGGCCCCTTACTTTCCACGTAGGAGACAAAGTACTACTCAAGAGCGAGAGTCGGAAGCATAAGCTCTCTCAAATCTGGGTAGGACCATATCAGTAACCGCGATCACGAGCCCAGTTAATACAACCATAAAGATGGGAAAAAGGCTCGTGACTGTACATAATAACCGCCTAAAAATTTACTATGAGAAAAAACACCTCATAATATTAAGTCTGTCCTAACTTGATCGATATTCTACAACTTCCATCCAAAGTTTTGTTTACTGTCTTTTTACAAAAACTTTCTTTACTGTTACTCGCCGACTTTTTAAACTAACCTTGTAGCCCTCCCCTGGACTCAGTTTCGTGCAACGGCCTTTAATTTATTACCCCAAGTACCAGAACAACAAAATGGTATAGTCAAGGGTTCCAATAATTTATATATAATACATATAAGATATAACATATATATGCCTATCTTTTATTGAAACTCGCTGGTGGTAGCTACGACCGGTTCACCTTCACAAGCGTGTAAATACCACTGTGGTGACACCGCCAAGACATTGCCCTAAACCACCTCATTTTCCTCTAGGCATGGAATCACTACTCATATTCACACTGCTTCTTCAACTCACGGCGGGAGAAATAACAGAGGAACCCTACAGAGTAACCCCACTCAACAACACAGGAATTCTACTGGAAGACCTGGGAACGCTAATGGTATACCACACAACATGGAACATATTTACAGAACTAGACCTAGCGGAGTTAGAAAATCAAACCACACTTTCAGAGCACGCGGAACACCTAGTGCATCGATTATGTGTGAATAGCATTAAGCAAGAAGATTTGTGTAACACTCAGCAAAAGCAGGTACATGCTATTATCGAAAACATAAAACGACGCACAAGCACAATAAGGCAACTAGTTCCCAAATCACGCACAAAGCGATCGTTTTTCGATGGGGTAGGAAACGCCATGCATTATCTGTTCGGAACTATGGACAGCAAAAAACGAAGATGAGATATACAGCCGACTAGAGGAAGTCGAAACAATGCACACACACTAGCTGAACTGGAAAAACAACAAATAAGCGTGGTGAAGACAGCATTGGAACAGATCCAGAAGCCTTTAATAATGATCATGGACCGACAGAGGCAAATAGTTTACCAACTAAATGATTTATACAACATAACAGAAGATCTGACCAGAAGGCAATTGAGGCAGGAAATATTATCCAGCCTACTACTCCAAGTGGTAGAGATCGAGTTTCGTCAGCAGTCTCTGCTAGACATAATAATAACCAAGCAAAAATAATAATATACATCCTTTGCTAGTATCTCCCAATACTCTTTTAGATATATACCATAAAACCCACGCTGAGTGTCCAAATCAACAGAACTGTCTTTCGATGTTATACCAAACATCAGGGGCCCAATCTCATCTCATAGGTAATAAATTAATAGTGAGGATAACACTACAATATTCAATATTCCTAGCATGAAACTCTACCAAATTCGTCTGTTTTCCAATTCACACCGAGTCTGACCATTCGCTAATACCTGACATAGAGTATTCACACATAGCTAGCCAGTTGCAAACGCAGGAATTCCTGCTCCTAAAATTGGAAAATTTCAAAGCATTCAAGAAAAATCACACACACCAGACAAGAAATATCTATGTAGGAGGATTAAAACACCCATAACGAGAGCGGCATCCTCCCAGGAATGTATAATTAAATTACTCTTGAACCCATTGAACGAAAACCCACACTGTGTCCTGAGGGTACAGATTCCCGAACGTGATATTTTAATTAAGCTTAACAAGCCCAATACTTGGCTATTTTCATTCGTCAACCCCACCGTAGTTCACATTACTTGCCTAAATCGGTATACTATCTCCAAACTAAAAGGTCAAGGAATATTAGATTTGACACAACAATGCCAAATGCAAATAGGAGCACAAGTGTTACACTATGAAGGAGAGAATAAGCACCCGCTTAAAATCCTACAACCAGCATATTTTCCCTCACTAGCGGATTCCAGTTTTGAAGTTAATTTAACGCAGTTATTCCCCGAAGCAACCAAAGGCCCAACGTCGGAACCAGAATTATTAAGGGGAGACGAAACAAACGAGCTTATACACAAAAGCACGTTTTCGTTGGAAGAAATCCTGGCAAAAAATTAGCAAACTGACGGAAAAAGGAACGCAAAAAACATTCCGACTATTGGCAACCGCATCCATATCCTGCACCAGCTTACTAGTTCTAGCGCTTATCATATACAGCGTGATAAAGTGTATTTACCCTTATATAGTCAAAAGAATATATAAAGTAAATGCGCCACCAGCACCAAAAAATAACCTTCCAGAGGAACCCACCTATGCTTGCCCAGAGCCCCAAGGGCGTATTCACACAATGCCGAAACAAAAAACAGTTCAATTAGTGGAAAAATAAATCGCGGACGTTGGCACTGACGACACAAAAAAAATAAAAAATAAAAAAAATTGTTGTAAAGATAATTAGACTAGTAGAATAGCCAGATTAAGCTTCAAGATCAATAGCGGTAGAGACGATGTGATAAGATAAGTAGAAATACTAATAAAGATATTAGCTACACTTAAATATATATATATATATATATAAGAACGAATAATAAATAAGTATGTATACATATATACGCATAGAATAAAATAATTACATTATGTAAAAAACAAAAAAAACTATATATACATATATAGGAATAAAATAATAACTACACAACAACTAGACTACACACTTTAGCAAAATTAAAAAAAAAGAGAAGAAAAGATAAATCTCCTGAAATTTTAATTTAATTCCAATTGTTATGTTTTACTTTATAGTAAACAGACATAGGTTTGTAGGTTTGTGTAGATTGTATATGTATGTCAGTTAGTAGTTGACACGTGTCATTTCAGTTTAAAATTTTTAAGAAAACATTAAAAAAAAACAAAATCAGAACCCGTTCGTTAATAACTCTTAGAATAAGAGAGTTTAAAACAAAAATCCTAAATACAATCGAGGAAATCATTACGATAACACAAAAAAAAAAAGAACAACAAAAAACACACACACTGGAGAGGGGGAAAGGAATAAGAAATAACAAAACACATCTTTTCAACATAATCCTTTATTACACAAGAATTTTTGTACACTATTAATCCCAATACTCCTCAACTCGGTTCGATGGCTGGCGCACCACGCCCTCTTCTCACATCATAACACGGCTGGAGCTCGGGGGAAGGACTAACGCAAGCGCCCGTAGTGCTGGAATAGATCCACGCATGAGTACAGCAACCACAAACGCCAAATTCTCCTGAGAGTACAAAAGTTCCTCCTGGAAAGAAAGGAAAAGGGGGGGAGGGGAGGAATGTAACTTTATAAAGAAAAAAGAGACAAGAACAAAAATGATATTCCACAAAATCAACTCTTACCAGCTGCAAACAAAGCCTGACCTCCATGGGAGAAGATCTTGAAGTCCACCTGATAAAAACAATGTGCACGGGCCTCAGCCATCCATATAGCCCTGCGTGCGTCGACCACTCTGATGCACCAATAACCGAAGAGGTCCCTGCCAGTGCGGAACGACTGACAGGACCAAGATTCCCCGAACCCTGGCGATTAATTTTGGCGGCGGAACTACTCGGCACACGACGTATTGTCTCGCAAAAGCAACATTTTGAATGATCAAGATGAGCTTGATTTCTCAAAACTAAAAACCCCAAAACGCCAGATCATCGACAAAAACAGGGGAAAAAGAATCCGTACCCTAAAGCTAAGTACTACGAGAAATAGAAATATGAACCCTTCTCCAACCAACGTTAATTAAATAAAACAGTACCTACACAAAAAAAAATTTTTTTTTACAGTACCTGCTCCATCACAACGAGCAAATTCAAGGTTACCACAAACTCATCTAATTAGATAACACAAAACAAAAAACAAAACAAAAATGCAGATAAGTTAATAGAAGATTCTGGCCGACTGCAGAACATAGTTACAAAAAAAATAATAAGATAAGATTACCCTCATTCTGTTCTCATTAAAAAATATACATACATTACATATGTGTGAAAAATTAACACAAAAAAAATGAGAAAACATAGAACATGAGATACAGTAAAAACAAAAAACAAAATGTGAGTAATATATCATATAAGTATATATATATGTATGAAATAATATACGATTAAAGTAAAAGTATGTAAACTAAATTTATATAAAAAAAATATATATATATATTAATACATATTGATAAAATAAATTGTAATAGACTATAAGGAAAGAATATATTATATCAAAGAGAAAATAGCGACCTAAACCCCAATATCCTGAGGCGACCAAAGATACAGACTCGCATTAAACCTTCTCCCGCCAGGATTATTCCTCTCCAAAGAATAATCCTCTTCTTTCAAGGGGGAAGGAATTGTTACAGCACAGATCTTGCAAGCATTGTAAATAAATATATATATGTACATACACATATATGTATACACATGGCTGATCTGAAAATCGTGTAAGCAGTATGAATGCATATGATATTGATTATAATTAATTGTTACAGCACAGATCTTGCAAGCATTTGTAAATAAATATACATATGTACATACACATATACATATGTATATACATGGCTGATCTGAAAATCGTGTAAGCAGTATGAAGGCATATGATGTTGATAATAATTAATTGTTGCAACACAGATTTCCCAAAATCTGGGAATCTTGCAACAATTGTAAATAAATATATATATGTATACACATAGCTGCGTCAGAGGTTGTTCACCGGGTGAAACGCAGTGCATCAGCGGTTCGTTCACCTGTGCACTATATTCCACCTCGAAACTATCTATGCGTGGCCTGTTCGGCTTTGCATTTTAATTCTTTGATAAAAATATGATGGATAAAATTTCAAAGAATGATGTGCAAGGTCGACAATTTAGGTATGATTTTCTTTGCCGCTTTGTTGACTCGAGGTGAAATTGAAAATTGGAAATAAACAATTTAAGCAATTTTTGCAATTGAACTGCGGGGTCAGCGAACTGACCGATGATTGTACAGGTGGCCTGGGCACCTGCAAAAAGAAAAGCCCAGAGAGTTGATCGGAATTCGCGAAGTGGAGTGTCACGGAGAATTTGAAGATCGGGTCGCCTCACACACTTTGTTGGTGGTAAAAATGTAAAGAAAAAAATGGTAAAGTGTCATTTTGTAGAAAAGGAACGATATCGATAATGGAAAGATTGTAGAAGTGTTATTTATAAAGTGTTAATTATAAAAAAAAGGAATTTTAAAGGAAAATTTGTAGTTGTTGTGAGTTAAATAAAATAAAAAGGTGGAAACCAAAGACACGGTGTTAGTTGATACTCAACCCCGCCACAAATGTAACAAAGCTGCTGTTGCCGAAGTTTTGATTGGTGAGGGGTATTTGAACATAACTAGATTAGTGGAAAATAAAGTAGTCTGGGGATTGAAAAATATCCTAAATATACTTACACGTTTTGTTTTCTAGCGGATGTCTGCGATAATACTTTGCAGTTATTCCTTGCGCGGCTATACTTGACGATTTCACCATACGAGAACATTGTCTTCTACTTCTTTTCCACCGTCAGAATGTCACTCCGAGCTCGAGGAAACGCACTTCTCTCGGTCGGGGTTCGTTCAATTTTTCTGCTTGACAGCAGCCGGCTTAAACGCTTCAGTATTTCGTGTAGCATATTGCTATATGCAATACGCTATGACCATAACATTGTCCATGACAGTCTGGTACGCTCGAGAGGCGAAAAATCGAAGGCACATCCCTGAAGTCCCACCAGTCTTTGACCAGACCTCGATATCGTCCTCCGTGTCAGAAGCCAGAGGTGGCCTGGCAAGCCAATAACCCAGGAAATCTAGTCGGCCAGTGCCCCTCTACCTTCCTTCACCGAGATGAGTCGAGGGAATCCCGCAGTCAGTAACCTAACCAACTGGTCGCAGAGATTCCCCTGCTCTAATATCTTACTCTGATCCCAGGGCGACGCTTGTTCAAGGGTGTGTCTCCGAGGCGTCGTTGGAGTACCGTTCTTCTTCCTTAAATTTGCTGGCCGCTGGGCTGGGAATGTCCTAAGCGGCACATAGGCGTCCTGTAGTTTGCCAGTGAAGCTGGCTGGATGCCTTATTAGGGCTACCAGGATTGAAGGTGACAATAGCCGGATGACGTGTCCGAGAATATGAGTATCACGGCCTGATGTCTTTGTCGTAATAGACTCCTACCGTTTTTCCCTGCAGGTTTTCAAGCTCGTATAGGGAGTTTCCATTCTTTGGCTTGACCCGACATTTTACAAATTTACGTCTTAGTTTAGTACTAGTCTGCTGTTGGAAATTGCTTTGGGCGAAATTCCGTCTGAACACCTCCTGACCCACTTTGAAATTAACAGGCTTCGCTCTAAGACTGTAAGCTTTGAACCCTGTTCAAACGCATAGCTTAAGTTCTCCTGCACTCTCGCACAGATCAATCTCAATTTATCTTCAGCATCTACTCTCAGAGGCTAATTAAGAGTTCCAAGACTCCTTAAGATGGAATAGGAGCTTGCATGGCCGATCATCTGCTGACCGAAGAGTGTTCGGTAGGGAGAGAAACCAGTTGCTTGGTGGAAAGATCTCCTGAGGGAGCTAGCTATTTGGCTTAGCTTCTCGTCCCACTTAGTATGTTCCTTCTGGATATATGATCTAATCCCTGACAATAGGGACCTGTTCACCCGCTCTGAGGCGTTTGCTTGCGGCGTTCACAAGTGTTTCACCTGATACTTGTCCAGTAATCTGGCGAACTGAGCCGAGAAAAACTGGACTCCATTGTTTCCGGAACTCCGAACACATGGATTCAGTTTCGATGAACTGACACACGTTGAGAGTAGACGCTTTTCTCATTGGTTGGAGAATCGGGAACTTGGAAAAGTGGTCAAGAACTATCAATATGGAGACATTTTCTTTCACTAACCGAGGATATGGACCCAGTATGTCGATGTACAGCTTTTTCCATGGTCTTTCTGTCACAGACTGGACTCCCATAGGTGGTCTAAGAATAGTATTGGGGGCTTTGGTTGTCTTTACACACATCACAGGCGCCTACGTAGTTTCTGACATCGACTGTCATTCATGGCTAGTACAGGTGCCTTCTTAAGCGTTCCAGTGTTTTCCCTATACCCCCGTGAGAAGCCAGTGGCGGATCATGCGCTCTTGAAATAACGTCGGAGATAAGCCCTCGTGGAATCCAAAGCGTCCAAGCTTCTTCCTCCTGAATCGGATCGCCTGTTCTCGGAACAGTCCGAATAAACGAAGCCATCCCTGACGCAAAGGTCTGGTAGTTTGCCAGAAGCTGTTTTAACTTTATGCCTCTAACGAGTTGAAATATGGAGAACTAAGGTCAGCTTCCGGGCCAGGATCTTCAGTTGTTGACAAGCTGACGCAATGAATCAGTGACTGCGCATCAGTAACCACATTCAGGCTTCCTTTTCTGTGTTCGATGGTGAAGTCGAAACCTTGAAGCTTCAAACTCCACCGAGCAAGTCTACCGCTGAAGTCCTTTTGAGACATCAGCCATTTCAAGCTCGCATGATCAGTCACTATCTTAAACGGCATAAGTTCTAAGAAGGGCCGGAGCTTTTGTACACTTTAGATTGCAGCTAGACATTCCTGCTCTGTGACTGTGTAATTACGCTGTGCTGAGTTCAACTTTTCCGAGACGTAGGCTATTGTCTTCTCGTGGCTATCGTCAGCTAGTTGAAGCAGCACTCCACCATACCGTGTTGGCTCGCATCGCACTGTATAATGAACGGCCTGGAGAAGTCTGGGCTCATTAACAACGGAGCAGAAGTAAGTTTTAGTTTTAATGATTCTAGAGACATCTGGGTTTCAGATGTCCATTGGGACTGACTTGGATTCTTCAGAGTATCTGTGATGGAGGCAGTTAAATCAGCATAGTTCGGGATAAATCGTCTATACCATCCCACCATACCTAGTAGGCGTCGGGCTTGCCGAATAGTTTTAGGTGACGGCTAGTCAACTATGGCTGAAATCGTGTCGGTTTCAGTTCTTATACCTCCTTTTTCGACAATGAAACCCAAGTATTTGGTCTCTTTGATACAAAACTTACTCTTCTCAACATTGATAGTGAGGCCAACTTTCCTCAAACAATCCGCTATTGTAACGAACGGCTCCAGGCACACAAGTATAAATGTAACCAGCCTGTGAACGCAACCTCAAATTTTAACTTAAAGAACGCACCCGAATTCGAACGTCAACGTGAACATAGGAAATTGACAACAGCTAGAATCACGGCGTAAATTGTTGCCACGCGCTGCTCGGTCGACTTAGCGGGAACTGAATAGCGGTACAACGTACTCGGTCTCCTTTTGATAAGTGAACGCTGGAACGTGCAGTCGATATTTTAAGCCAACTAGAATTAAAAAAATCTAGAAGGCAAGAACAAGCCAAGTTGCTCGTGTACCAGACTCGTGGAGCTGTTCCCACAAAAAAAAGGGGGTTAAATTTAGTGATTAGTAGGCCAAGTCAAAGCGAAAGTGTAATTAACGTAGAATCCCAAATTAAGAAACAAAGGGACGAAGTAGCAATGAAGTTGCTTAGCCGAACGGGCCGAGTAGAACCCCGGGGAATAGACACCATTACGAGGAAACCAAAAAGGGAGAAAAGCCAATAATTAGAACCGAGAAGATCCCGTAGAGGAAGCGCAGGTTGAAACCCCAAATTGTAAGGAGGAAATTAGTAGTTAGGAGCCAATAAGTTAAGCATGAAAAGCCAAAGTGTCATTCAAGACATTTAAAGGTATTATTGTAGCTCAGAAGTCGGGGTGGCGCGAAGGCATTGTCAGACGCACCTCCGACGACACAATCAGCCATCAGGCCACTCGAAATTCCTTCAGAGCCCGAGGGGGTATGGAGTGGGAGCGGAGACTCCCTTAACTCAGCCTCGTCTCGACACGGCAAAGATCAAGACACCCAAGAGAGGAGGACATAATAATTAGGAAAAACCAAAAAAAAAAAAACAAAAAACCCAAATATCATAAGACAGGGAACCTAACAATGACAGGACAAGTTCGAAGACAGCATAAATGTGTTAATTTTAGAATTTTTAATTATAAATTATTCAGCAGCAGATCGCCGGCATCATCAAGTGCGCATTTGAGGATCACCGGTGAGTACGTAACTTAATTGTTGAAAACCAAATTTAAATTTGATAACTGTAATTATATTATCATATGCATATACATACTTAGCTTGTAAATGACGGTACTGAACCCACGAATACACATATCCAAGAATTCAAGATCGATTACACCCTTGCAAGATCGGAAGGAAGGAAGAACGAGGTCTAATTCGAAAACCCGCAGGGTTTCCCCCTATATTTGATCCAGTGGAAGAGTGGAGAAATTGCCAATCTAAGGCAACTTCACTGCACCAATTAGTGAATATAGCAGTGGCGGCCAAGAACAGCGTAGAATTAGTTGGTGCAGAAACACGGCTACTACACCTGCTGAACCGACTCAATCTGCTAATTAAAGCGGAGCCTACTCCGAATGAGCTTCATACAGAATTACTAGAATTCGTAGACGCGCTCTTAGGAAGAACAAGGTAGGAATTAGCCTCTAACAATGAGGGTAATTCTAATGCCTGCCGGAAATTACAGCGGAATGACAGGGGAAGTGGAGCAGCAAGGCTCTGCGGAAGGAGGAACCCGTGTCATTCCCCCGGAGCCGATAGTGATAACTGATAATAGCTTGCTTCCTTCATTTGCACAAAGCTCGGTTACGACAGCTTCCGATGTCATATATGCCGTGGCTAGCACTAATGAGGTACGAGTCACATCAGTTGCTACCCCATCGGTCGCATCTGGTTGGAGTAATCGTGCCCCAGCCCGAGACAATACCACAGGGACTATTCCCAAGAGTTCCGCAAGTAATAGAGAATCACAACTCGATTCTCAGCTAAGATTCCCTGTGCCAGCAGGACCTCCTAGATTCGACCAGAGAGCCTACACTCAGGGTCGAAATAATGTCACAACCGCAGCGTCTCAGCATTGGTCTGAGCCAAGCAGGTTATCAAGAGCGAGTGCTGGACAACCAAACCAAGTCCAATTTAATAGCATTAATCAACCTCGGGATAGGTCAGCGGATTTTATTCCCTTCCAACAAGGAGAGCATCAGTGGCAATTGCCTCCTCGTACCCCAAATCAACGTCCACCAGAACCAAGTCGGCTTCCACTAGCTCCTCAGCCTGGGATAGCCAGATGAATGAGTGGGAATCCTGTAGCCAATTGGCTAATTCGCTTTGACGGTTCACCTCGCAGTCTAGCTGTCGACGATTTTCTTTTCAGAGTAGAAACTCTGGCACGCACTGATGTCGTTCCCCAACATAACCTGTTATACGCTATCCATCAGCTCCTTAGTGGCCGAGCGGCTACATGGTATTGACAGTTTTGCAGAAAGAATCCCAGCGCAAACTGGCAACAGCTTTGTCATTGGTTAAGGAGAGAATTTGAGGACATCCTTAGTGACTACGATGTAAAAAGACTGATCGAGAATCGTAGGCAAAAACCAAGGGAGAGATTTAGTGATTTCCGATTGGAAATCGAAGGTATGGCACTCAGGCTGAGAGAGCCTTTGAGAGAAGCTGAACTATTCAACTTGTTATGCAGAATATGCACCCCGGTCTGCGGATAACGCTTATGGTGCAGAAATTTCGCAGCATAGATGAAGTGGATCTGGTATGTCGTAGGATTGAGAAGCTGTGGCTCGAGGTGGGCGAAACAGCTGATGACCAAGTTAGGATGCGTAGACACTACATACATGAATTGCAGTATGGTTATGAACCACCGGACTTACCGTACGATTCTCCCACACATCTAGAGGACGAGATTGCGTTAATGCAGAACACTAAAATACCAGGAAGATCAACTTACCTTATCTGCTGGAACTGTGACGACATAGGTCACTCGTATGTCGATTGTCCTGCGGAACAACGCAAAAATTTTTGTTATACCTGTGGGGCGAAAAATATCATAAGACCTAATTGTATCCGTTGCATGAAGGGAAACGATCGGGCGGGTCTAGGCAGGAGGGATACCTGAACTCGCCGAATCTGCAAACCACCCCACCGCAAAACCTTCCCCGATTAGATCGCACCCCGAACCCTGCCCAGATTACGACGAACCCAAGATAAGCTCTCATCTGTCAAACATCCCAGATATGCGACGGCCTTTCGTCGCAGCCAGAACTCGAGTCTCTCATCGGAAACGCAAAATGATGAAGAAGCAGTTGTTCTCGATGACCATCGCAACAGAGGGAGACGGGAGACTGATAGCGCGGATAAAAATCAAGGACAGGCAACTGATTGGCTTGCTCGATAGTGGTGCTAGTATTAGCTGTCTTGGAAATGGTGCCCTTGAACTATTAGAGCAAATCAACATTCCATGGTCTCGCCTCTCGGCGTCTGTTCAGACAGCGGATGGTAAAAGGCAAGAGGTTCTAGGTTTCGTATATCTACCTGTGGAATTTAATAACCAGTTCAGAGAAATAAAGTTTTTTATCATTCCTAATATTGTACGCCAGACCATCCTAGGTGTAGACTTTTGGTCCGCCTTTAATATGGTTCCTGCAATTGTTTCAGAGGTACAATTAAACCCAAATTCGGATGGAACGCAACACCAGCTAAGTCCAGATCAGAGACTGCGTCTCGACGAAGTGGTAGCCGCTTTCCCATCATATAGCAAAGAAGGATTAGGTAGAACGTCCGTAATAAAGCACACCAGAGGCGTAAATGGTAATAAACCTGTATTTTTTTTGTATTGTATTGATTTATTAGTACTTTCATTAATACTATTTATAAAATGTAACTAATTATAAAATAATTCAAATTTCTAGCAAAGTTTTGATTATATGTTAAAATTTACATTTCACATAATTTAAAAGATTTTTTTTTAAATGCTTTTACATTCAATTCATTTTTAATACTCATTGGTAGGTTATTGTACATTTGTAAGCCTCGGTATGTCACCACGTTCTGGGCCCTCTTTGTCTTATACATATTCAGTCTGAAGTCTCCACCGTCTCTCAATTGATAGGGTTGCACATCATTAACATATATTGCCATTTGACATAAATATTTAGGTAGCATATTTCTCTTTAATTTATATACGAAGAATAATACATTAAAAAACGTCCTCTGTTTCACACTCAACCAGCATAGAGTGTCTAACATATGCGTAATAGGAGTGTATCTATTGCACCTTATTATCGATCTCATTGCCTTGTTTTGGAGTTTTTGTAACCGATTCATCATTTCATTACTACACATGAATAACACTGTAGAGCAGTATTCAAAATGAGGCTTAATCATTGTATTATTAACACTTATAGCCGTTAATAAAGATAGTTTGTTTCTAATACGTTTAAAAAACGAAATTTTTTTCGAATTTTTTTTACACACATAGTCTATATAACACTTAAAGTTCAAATTATTGTCTATTACAACACCGAGATATTTCATTTAGTTTACAAACTCAGTCTGATCATTTTCTATCACCAATTGCCTCGTATTCGCTCCATTTACTATCATTTCTTTCGTTTTTAACACATTTAATTTCAGTCTGTTCATGCTCAACCATTCATTCAATCGATCTAAATCTTCTTGGAGTTCATTAAAACATAATAAATCATTCTCACCGGTTATATATATCAAAGTGTCATCTGCGAATTGCACAATTTTTGAATGTTTCAACACCAAAGAAGTATCATTTATATATAATAGGAACAATATTGCAGCCAACATTGTGCCTTGCGGAACTCCCTGATCTATTGGAATTTCTTTAGATATGGTTCCGTTAATTTTTGTACATTGTATCCTGTTACTCAAACACGTTTCAAACCATTTCTTTTCTATTCCTCGTATTCCATATTTGTCTAATTTGTCTAGTAAAATTTTCCTATCGACAGTCTCAATCGCTCTTTTTAAATCTAAAAATACGGCTATAATCACTTTTTTCTTATCTCTCTCTTCCTTCCACATTGATATCAATAGGTTTATGGCCGTTTCACAAGAGTGTCCAGGACGGAATCCAGATTGACAATCAGCAATTTGTAACGACAGGTTTAAAATCCTAAATAATTTTTTTTCTCTCCCTAACCCATACAAAAAAAAAAGAAAAGAAAAAAAAAACATTATTAAATTATTAAACCTTGCCTACCGCATTTGTATGTTTTCAATGGTATTAAAAATACTTAAAATTATTTCCTATTATGACTTATGCACCTTGCAGACGTACTTAAACGTACAGAGATGCATTACCATACTATGTACAGTGCAAAGAAAAAAAAACACTTAGCTCTTAGTGTGCGATGCCTAAACGAATATCATATTTGGGTTTTGCAGAGCTCAAATTCCCCTCTGTCCTTCAAGAGGTATGCAGAATATCACATAACTATGGTTGCTGCTATACCTCAGTGAAGTACACACTCAAATTTGGTGTCGCTGGCCGATCTATGATCGAAATCGTTGATAACACTGGTAACGGATTGTACTTAGGCGAGGAATTTAGTTTAGTCCAGCAAAAACAAAAAACATAAAACAAAAAACGGTAGGCAGTAACAATATACGAAGCGAGGTAACGTCACCTAACTAGCGGGAGATAATTGAGTGATCCACTAGCAATTTTGTCTGGCTGAGGTCTGGACTGCAAAATTAGTTGCACTTGAATCGGAGCTTGGAATTACAGTGATAAAGTGTGAAGTGATTAGTCTAAGAGTTTTTTATCACCGTCTGGAAGATAAATAAAATTAGGAACCTAGTAAGGTATTAATCCCATCATTAAATCAAAGCAAAAAAAATAAAGACAAATTCATAACTAGTGTGGTAATTACTTTGAAAGAATCCGCGTACCTTCACGCGCAGACTGGAGTGAATATCTCAATTAATTTCGGCTTATTTCGGCTTATCACGTGGATAGATTTCACTAAATAGTGCAATCGATAAAAATAAAAAACATATTTCGATATATACATATTTCTGCATCTATATATGACGTTATATATACACTTGATTGAGATCAGCGAAGCCTTTTTAAGTAAGTAGATCTGCCTTAGTGGTTATAAGATTATGCCCTAATATTGTGATATTGTGATTTTAGTGAGACAGTGAAGTGCTGGTGGAAAACAAATCAGACAGGCGTAAGCGCGATCTCGTGGCTATCAAATCACTAATTGAAGGATCACTTTCAGCAGTGATAACGTAACAGTCGTCAGCAGTAAAACGATTGGCAACGGCAGCCTAAATCTTCCCAAGAAAAGGACGAAGAACCAAGAAAAAGGCAAAAAAAACTGCCAGTATATTCATATATACATGTGCATCGCGAATGCAATTGAATTTAATTATCTGCTTATCCACTGCATTAATTTTTGCCTTCTGCTCGGATCACTATAAAGCTGTTAGTTATTTCGCGGGGGTTTTTGTTTTTTTTATCTCTCATACCAAAAAAAAAGTTTAGGTACGCGGAATTAGCTTGAATATCTAAATACCATACCTATTATACATATCTATGTATATAATTTGTTTTAGTAGGTTCACCTATTGTTTGCGTTAAATTTCTTGTTTTTTTTTTAAATTTGTATATGTGATTGTAGTTTTAGAACTAACGGATTATCCTTAGGAATTTGTAGATAAAAAAGCATTGTACCATCCACTCCTCTTTACTAAAGGAGTGGCGAAATCAGGGCCAACGGTTTTGTTTATTTTATCATTATACATACTTGAATTTCAGCCTCTGGTTCTGTCCTGAAGATCTTCGGCGACGAGGACAACGAGGGAATACACGTGAGTACCGTAAATTAGTAAAATCATATAACCGCTTTTATTTTTTTTTAATTTTTGTACGCTTACGTTGGTTGGCCCAACGATTTGAGAGGTGATTGGTTCTATTCGGAGAGAGTACCCACCTGCGTTAAAGAGGGGAAGACTAGGAATTATTATACATAAATATTGAATTAGGATCTAATTTCCAGTTAATTTATATCCGCGAAAGGAATTGATAAGATCGCAGTAGTGTATTTCCTTATAATAGTTTTTTTTATTTTTAGTTTAACATACTGAATTGTTTTCCTTGGTCTTTGCTTGAAGTACTTTCGGCTAAGGGAAGTAATGATACTTACATGAATCTTAGGGCATAGCATAATTGAATCATTATGTGTTATTATTTAAGTTCTATAAAAAAAAAAATAAAAATTATGTATTCCTGGTAAACCTTGTTTGTGAAGGAGGAGGGAGTTGAAATGATCCATAGGCGGGTATGTCCCCAGTTTAATGAAATCGTTTGAGTTCTGGTCAGCAATATAGGTCCGATGTTCCTGAGTGCCACGTGAGAGTACGCTTTACTACCAAATTCATTTTTTTCCTCTTATTTCCCGTAATTGCCCCTTTGCACAGCACCTAACCTCAGCAGGAGAGCTACCCCACCCCGTTACCGTGAGCTTGAGCCGGCGAAGACTGTGCAGCTCTCGAAAACTGCTGGCGGTACAGTTTGGAAATGTCCGACTAGATCTAGTCCATCCCAAACGCGGACGAAGCTCTGATGAGTTTTCTTACAAATGGCGCCCAAATTTTGGCTATCGAATTCAATGTGATACGTTTATATAATTTTTCTGCTTACTGTCAATCCGGCAGCTTAAGTTATAAAGGGATAAACTCTCAGTCGTTTAAAAAAAAAAGAAAAGGGGCAGGCACACTGACGTCGAATGCTTTCACCGTCCTGCTAGATTGCCTAAGAGAACTTCGTGAACGGTTTGAGTGCTTTATCGAATTTGCGTGCCACCATTCTTTTTCTTAACAATAAAGCTAGCATTGACTATGGTGCAATATCTTCCACAGACAGTACGATCAGAGTTGAATTATTTTCATTTCTCGTTGCTATTTGTGGAATCGATTGTGGTATCCGTAGTTAGGTGTTATAATTCTGGACCTGGTCCTGCTGACCTATAATTGCACAGCAAAATATTAGTACTGCTAGTACATATGTCCACATCGTCATTGATCATGGTCAAACAGTAGGACTGGGACACTCGATACCCCGTTAACCACTAACAAATATCTCTTAGCCCTCTCCTCCTCATGAAGTGACAACAGAATTGTATATACAGATATATCAACCTATTTTCCTTATACCTCGGTATAAGTTTCTAGCACGGCACAGCGATTAATTACCAAAACTTATCTTCGGTTTCTTCACAAGGTTAGTTAACTTAGAGCTTAGTTGGCTCCCTGTTTTGGGGGAAGTATAGCTTTTACGTGCATCTTCTCCTGAACATAGTCTGATCAAGTGTTAACTTTACAAGGTGGGGTTAAAGCATGGATCCTGTACACCTCACCCAAGATGAGCTTGAAGTGGAGCTACTAGTCCGTTCATTAGTGACTACGGATAAAAGGGAGGTTGATCCTCTAGCATCCCTACAAAAGTCTCTTGATGAGGAGATATTGGGCCTGTTACATACATAGAATCCCAAATAAAATCTAAAAACATTAATTTTATTCCGGAAGCAACTCATTGCATACATACCTACCTAAATCAGTACATTGCAAGTAAACATTTCACATATTCCGATCAGGAAATAAAACAAAAAGTTTACGGCATGGTATACCTACATACCTACATCAGTTTCCACTGCATGTAAAAACAAACGGTATACTTACATACATAATTAATCATCACTGATCTACCTCAATTATTTCAGTGAATGATGTCATAATACCACTGCGCACAAAAATTCGCACGTTGAAATACGACGACCTTGCACCAGCGGTAGAACATATGTTTGTAAGTAACTAAATTGTTTTTGTAATAAGCCGCAAAGTACTGAGTGTAATTCGAGTAGGAAAGAAATTAAAATAAACAATGAGTTGAAAACCCGCAACATGGATTGGGTAAGATATACATATAAATTTATAAAAAGCAATGAGCTCCGTGACTTGCAGACTTCCGTAAATAGTAAAATTAAGTAATAGCTGTTAATGAAATACTTCCGACTTACACTTTGTATGAATTATACGTTAAATAAACAAAGTGCTGGGTCAGAGGTATTTCATATATTAATTTGTATAGTATTAGTAGTCTTAGAGTAAGACAATTTTTATATAAATATAGTGCAAGAATAAAGCTGAAAAGAGTTCAGTCTTAAACAACCAGCCGTACATTAATTAAATTGGTGCAAAGCCTTATTTGGCTTCGCCATTTATTATCAACAAGTTGTATATTAAATAAATTGGTGCAAAGCCTTATTTGGCTTCGCCATTTATTATCAACAAGTTGTATATTAAATAAATTGGTACAAAGCCTCAATTGGCTTCGCCATTTATTTAAACACAAAGCTTCGCCTATTATAGTGAAAATTACACACCGCGGCTCCGAAAGGTACTCGTAAGATCACTCGAATACACAACAATTTTGGCGCAGCCGGTAGGATCATGGAAGTTGGTCAATCTACATACACTTGAAAAACCTTGATCCTCCAAGCTACGAGTTACTTACCGTGGAATCTGGCGACAGAACCCAGCCACAGAAGATAAGAAGTCCCCAATTTGGAAAAGACGACTTCCGTTTACACAACACAACAAAGAGTACGGCTAAACGAAGCTGACTAAAACGACAACAATCTTTCTTAAGTAAGTTAAAAAGAGGCAAAACTGTTATTCCTCATTAATAAAAGCAAAAAGACTAAAACAAGGCAGCTTTCACATATTCAGGAAAATTTCTTGCTTTGATTAAATTATTTAAACTTCTTAGATAAAACTACTTATTCCCTTTTCTTCCTTACTTCTCTCTCTCTCACACTTATTCGTGGAAACTCTAAGTTTTGGCTTTCATGCCTAAACCTGACCGAAGCTTTTCATGCTCTAACTTTGAGACGGCAATAAGTTCATTGTCATTTGACAATACCAGCCCTCCAAATAGCCCAAGTGTAGAGTGTAATTTACCCCAAAGTCGACCTTCCGTAAACTGGTATCGTGAGCATCGCTCAGGTAAACGTTTCAGAAGGCACAGCTTAATTAATTTTCTAGTAAGAGACAGTAGCTTAAACGCCCTAATCACAGAAAAATCATTAACCTCGCCTACTTCTAATAACGATACTCCAGATATTCTCCAGAGAAAGCAACCAAACCAACCAGTCAAAATGCCAGTGAATTATGAAAAGGTGGTTAAACTGTCAGCACAAATGGTGCCCTTGTTTTCTGGAGAATTTAGTCCCCAAATCCTCACAGAATTGCAAACCTTTATAGGCTGTTGCAAACAAGTACAACAGTGCCTAGAAGAGGAGGAAAAGCAAGCTTTTATGCAGATTTTTCCCACTAGATTGAGAGGAAATGCATACCAGCTAGTCGCATCAAGCTCACTCACAACATTTGAAGAGGTTGAACAATTACTTTATCGTAATTACTTACCTCGTGAGACATACCATGAGCTGATAAATAGATTAATCACTTGCTGACAATACCCGCACGAGTCATTTAACTCCTTCACAACTAGGCTAAAAGGCCTATTGTTACAATGTAATGAGGCAGCACAGAGTAAATATGGTGCTGAAAATTTCAATATGGCGAAGCGACAAATAGAAGATTTTGCTTAGGCTTCAGTGAAGAGTGGTGCTAATAATCCGCATCTAAGTGCCTATTTACTTACTTTAAATGAAGATTCGGTAGACCAACTCATCCAAAAGGCACTAGACATGGAACGATTACAACACAGCCTCTTTTATAATCCACAACCCGCCCACAAGCTATTTTCCAATGGACAACTTTTTAAGGCATAATTCCACAAATTATGCTAATACTTATAGTCATCCTATTCACGAGACTGTTGCTCCATACACTTACACAAATGAGCTAGGAAAGCCTAATATAAAGACTGAGTTCTATATACCTCCCACACAGGAGCCGACAAAATTAGCTTCGGTATCCTTTAATACTGGCAGAAACTCACCGGATAATTGGCACCCGACTCAAGTCAGCTCGACAAGAAAATCTTTAGGAAGTCCACCTCCATATCAGAATTCTACCTTTCATCATACAGGAGAAAGCAGAGACGAAAAACAGAAATTTCTGTTAAACAAGATTACCTGCAGCTATTGCAACTATAAGGGGCACACGTATGACGAGTGCATAAAACGCAAAAACACCCCTTTCTGTATAAACTGCAGGGCGAAAGGACATGATGTCCAATATTGTCGACAATATGTTAAGGCATCACCTGAACGAGCAAATACAAAAAACAGTTTTCAATGGGGCACTTCAGATCGCGAACCTAGAGTTAATTATGGACAAGAGATGTGTAGTTTTTGTAGCAGAAGAGGCCATACCGTGTCCACCTGTCGGCAGAAACAACGATGGTAAACTGCAAATTCGGGAAACGGCACACTGTCGACCGAAAAGTCCCCGGCTCGACATTAAAGAAAACTTATCATACTACTTCAGGGTCCTCTCAAAAGAAAAACCCCCGAAAAAGGGAAAACATTTCAATAGTAGATTTGCCATTAGATATAAGCAAAAACGCAGCCGTTCGGCTGATAGTGGACACTGAAGCTGAAGTAAGTCTTATAAAACAGGAAGCACTTGATACGCCAGAACGTATAGAACAGAGTCAAAAGGTCACTCTGAAAACTCCATTTGGAGATGGAGAAACATTGGGTAGCTGCCAAGGCAACTTTTTACGAAGCCGCAGTATCCCATGCCATCTACAGGTTGTAGAAGATAACGCCCAACTCTCTCACGATGGGCTGTTATGTAATGACTTTCTTGCAAAAAATTGCAATATAGAAGGCCCTAACAAATTACTCCGGTTTCCTCGCACGGAAACCAATCCTATTGAGTTCACGGTACCTCTCGAAACATCCACAGAAGATGGGGAGGAAATACCAAGGGATCAAATAGAGGAGCAATTTAAGTCTTCTTCTGCCACTTCAATGGCACCCAATAGAAAAAATTCCTTACCTCAAATAGAAGAAATTTCGAGTACCTTGAAAAACGAGAATGAAGACGAAAGTAGACAATTTGAAGTAGTGCTTCAGCGACCTAATAAAATACCTCCTGGATCTCAAAACGTACTGAGCATACCATTACAATTGGATCAAGAAATGATCTGTATGTCTCAGGAGATAGGAGAAGGAGTATTTGTCGCAAATTGCTTAGTTAGTCCGAATAAAAGCTTTATACCGTTATCCGTTCTGAACGTAAACACAGAACCAGTATTCCTGAAGAACTTAACGCTTACGCTAGTTCCACTTAATTACTATAACCTGCAGCCTCTCTATTTACCTTTGGACGAAATAAATTCCCAAAGTTCTCAGAAAGAAGCCTCTCTTAAGCCTCTCTATTTACCTTTGGACGTCAGTAATTCCCAAAGTTTTCAGAATAAAGGTGGTCCACCTTTCCCTCGTGCACAAAAAAATAGCTACTACAACTTCAAAAGTGATAAGACAAATTTCATTTCCAATCCATATTCAGTAAACGTAAACCATACTAAAAGCTCTAATCAAGACAGACTTGCGGCTTTACGTAAAGAATTACTGTTGGAAGAAAATTTAAATCACGAAGAAGAAAAGTCAATTCTCGCGCTATGTTATAAGTATAATGACCTCTTCTACTTAAAGGGAGATAAACTAATGTGCACTAGTACTATAAAACACACCATACCTATATTGCATAATCAACCACCAATAAATCAAAAAATGTACAGACTTCCAGAAACACATCGGGCTGTTATTAACGAACAAATAAAAGAGATGCTAGAGAATGACATCATTCAAATAAGCAAAAGCCCATGGAATTCTCCGTTACTTGTAGTCCCCAAAAAAGCTGGGCCTGACGGCAATAAACGTTGGCGCGTAGTAGTAGATTTCCGTAAAGTCAACGAGAAATCTATAGGGGATGCCTTTCCACTACCCAGGATAGAGGATATACTGGATCAACTTGGGCATTCACGGTATTTTACCACACTTGATCTTGCAAGTGGATACCATCAAGTACTGGTTGACCCAAGGGATAGACCGAAAACTGCGTTTAGTACTGCTTACGGGCATTATGAATTTAAGAGAATGCCATTTGGACTGAAAGGCGCACCTGCGATCTTTCAGCGCTTAATGAATTACATTCTTACGGGTCTCCAAGGATTAGAATGCTTTGTCTATCTCGATGATATTGTAATATATGGAAAAAATTTACAAGATCACAACGAGAAATTGGCTAAGGTATTCGACAGACTTCGAGCCCATAATCTTAAATTACAACCCGAAAAGTGTCAGTTCCTTCGCAGAGAAGTGATCTACCTTGGACACAAATGCTCAAACGAAGGAGCACTTCCAGATCCCAGTAAAACAAGTTGCGTTCAAAATTTTCCTCAACCCCGAACGGTGAGACAAACTCAATCATTTCTTGGACTGGCCAACTACTATCGCAAGTTCATTCCAAACTTTTCAAAAATAGTAAGGCCACTAACAAATCTCTTACGGAAAGACGTCAAATTTAATTGGACACAAAAATGCCAAGACGCTTTCAATGAAATTAAAACTTCTCTTGATAATCCTCCTCTACTCACCTACCCAGATTTCACCAAACCTTTCAATCTAACGACAGACGCTAGCAACGAAGCATTGGGAGCTGTTTTATCGCAAGGGATAATAGGCAAAGACAAACCAATAGCGTATGCAAGTAGAAGTTTAAATAAGGCGGAACAAAAATACTCCACAATAGAAAAAGAGTTGCTCGCTATTGTATGGGCCGCCAGGAACTTCAGGTGTTATTTACAGGGTAGAACCTTCACGGTTTACACAGATCATAAGCCCTTAAAAGGCGTATTCAATGTAAAAGATCCGACTTCGAGATTAGTAAGGTTTCACCACAAACTCTCCGAATTTGACTACAAGATTGAATATAAGCCTGGCAAATATAACACTAATGCAGACGCGCTTAGTCGAATACCTGCCCAGCCGAAACAAACAAGCCCCAATTCGATCATGGTAGAGGCCCAGGTACATCACCGTATCGATTCCGACATAGACAATGAAGATACTAGTTCTTCGCCTCCACCGAAGTCCAAACCAGCACATTGCCATGCTGTTACACGAGCTCAAGCAAAGGAAACAGAAATTGAGGACATAATTCACAAAACTCCCCAGAGAATTCAAGAACGTTCAGGGAGTCCCCAAAATGACTCAATGAAACGCAAATCAACCACAAACAACCAATCTGGAAGTAGTATATCTGAATACGGCGAATTATCTCCGAGCAATAATTTTATAAATTCCCAAAATAAATTACCTGAAATTATCACAGACCCCGAGGAAATTCAAATAATTCTAAAGGACTATCATGACTCGGCATTTGGTGGTCACCAAGGAGTCATTAAAACGTACAAAAAAATAAAAAGAAAATATAAATGGAAGAATATGCTCAGTTCTATTAAGAGATATATTCGGAAATGTTCCAAATGCCAAAAAATGAAAGCTAGCCCGGAATACCGTATGCCGATGATCATCACAGATACTGCTCTAATGCCCTTCGAGAAAGTCTATTTAGATATAGTAGGACCACTTGAAGAAACCCACTCCGGAAACAAGTATATATTGACATTCCAAGACAATCTTACGAAATTCGTAGATTGTTATGCCATGCCGAATGGCGAAGCAGAAACAGTAGCAGGAATATTCTTCGATGAGATAATTACTCGTTATCGCATTCCTAAAAAGGTAGTAACTGACCAGGGATCTAACTTTTTAAGCGATCTTTTAAAACGTGTCTGTAAACTTCTAAAAATAAAAAAATTACAGACTTCCGCTTATCATCCGCAATCCAACGGCGCACTTGAACGAACCCATAGACCTCTAGTGGAGTATTTAAGAGCTATTGTATTCGAAAATCCAAAGGTTTTGGATCGATTCCTGAGAACCGCGGCGTTCGTATACAATAATAGCCCACCTGACGGCACTAATCTCACTCCAATGGATTGTCTGTTCGGGTTTACAGCGGATGTACCATCAAATCTGAAAAGAGAACCAGAGCCCACGAAAGTTACTACCACATTCTTAGGTACAAACTACAAAAAACATATCCTATCGCCCGGAAAAATCTGCTCAACGCCAAGGTAAAGTCAAAACTTTATTACGATAAACACTCACGCCCGGTAACATTCCAACCAGGTGATAAAGTTTTACTGAAAAATCCGGCCAAAAAACACAAGCTTTCCCAGATATGGCTAGGTCCATATCTCGTGGTAAAAGCTTTTACCCCTGTTAATACTGTTATTCAAATCGGTAAACGAAGAGTAACAGTACATAACAACAGATTAAAACCATTCCATGAGTAATGGCTTCAAAAAAAAAAAAAGGGTTTGCAATTCCCATACAGCAATACTAGGCACCTATTCAAAAAAAAAATTCAAAAGAAGACCTTCTCATGCAGAAAAAAAATAATACCCCTCAACATACCTATTCAGGGTAAAAATGGTAAAAATTTCTTTTGGGTTTAATGAAAGAAAAAGAAAATAAATATATAACTAATCATTTATTAATTTAGACATGTTTTTTTTTGTTTTTGTTTAAAATTTCTCTTTTGAGCCCTTTTGAAGGCGTTAAGTTCTTTTAATTTTCCCTTGGCCAAATCTTCATACTGAGCACGCTCCTCGGTTGTAGCGGCTAGACTAGCCCTCAGCCTGAATTAGTGCAGCTCTCGGTTTAGCCTAACACGCCTACCTCCTCCAGTCGACTTGGTTTCCTTTGCCATATCGGGCTGATCTCCGCAGTTCTTCTTAGTCCTCCTGCGATATTCCTCTAAAGTCAGCCTCCTAGGTCCAGGTACGTAAGCCGGCACTTCTTGAGAGGTCCCAGGCAGTCCCTGAGGCACGTACGGCTCGATTGGCTGGTCCACTCGATATAAAGGCATACCTTCAATATTCCTCTCCGGCTGGATAGTCGATTTAGCCAAGGCCATCAACTTGTCAAAAGCAGCACCAATTTTCTTCTCCATATTTTAAATAAAATAATCACTCAAGAGCACAACAGTTTGTAATACACAAATTAACAATGTATAAAACTGAATTATGTTACATTCTATTTATACATAAAAACTGCTTATCTGGTAAATCACCATATAACTCCGATCAACACTAGAAGCCATTCATGTCGACATCAAGTGCAAGTCATGACAAATATGTAAAAATAAACAGAATTACAGGTCATAACACAATTACAACCGCACGTGGAGAATGAGCTTACCTAAATTGGCATGACCCGATAATATTTACGAATCAATAAAATAAACACAACAAAGAGCAAAGAACGCAAAATCATTAAAATAGAGACCATTTGACCTATAAAATATTTACTACCATCAAACAAAGAATTTTCATGCAATAAAAACAGTACAAAAAATATTATGGCGTAATTTTCAATATTTTATATATATACATATATATATTATTGTATATATTATAAATTTATTCACCGATGATCTGTCTTTACAACCTATTTTTCTTCTCCAGAGATGACGCTAATCTTCATCGGTACTTTTTTGGCCATCCTCACGGCAATACCAAAAGTCACAGCAGAACCCTTCAATATCCAGACCCTAAACAACACGGGCATAATGTTCGAAGAGCTTGGACAAATTCTTTTGTTTCATGATACATGGAATTTGTTCACTCAAATAAACATCAGCGATCTAGAAGCGGAAACCACACTGATGGAACACACCGGTTTCCTTATAAATCGACTATGCGAGGTACATAATTCCACTACTAGCGCATGTACGGAACAAAACGCCTATATACATAGTCTGATTGGGACCATAAAAAAGAGAACAAAAACCATCAGGGAGATGGTAACCATCCGCCATCGAAGATCCTTATTCGACGGAATAGGAAGTGGACTACATTATCTATTTGGAACTATGGATGCAACGAACGAGAAACAAATTTATAGTAAGATTGCAAATTTAGAGACGGATACACAGCCGCTTCTAGAATTAGAAAAAAGTCAAATAACCCTGTTCAAGTCTTCATTTGAAAAGTTAAGGAAACCTATTAATCAACTTGAAGCCAACAGAAAGAGTTAACAAAGACCGTGAATGATCTGCTTGACATGGTCAATGGAGAAATAAGCACGCGACAACGTATACAAGAGGTTATATCTACAATTAGTCTACAGGTGTTAGACATAGAATTAAGACAGCAAAATTTTATTCAGATATTAACCGCTCTCAAAAATAATCAAGTTCATCCGCTATTGATATCGCCATCCACTTTGTTAGAGGCCTATTACAAGGCCCATCAACAAGAAGCTAGTAGAAATCAAGACCTAGCAATCTTAACACAAACTCTGGAGGTAAAATCTGGAATACTGAATGAGCTCTTGTTAATACGAATTACATTCCCGATTCTTAATATGCCACCTTTCAAACTAAAGCAGATCCATTTACTCCCTTTCCAAACTCCCAACAATCATTATCTAGTTCTGGACATAAGACACACTTATATTGCCAGTCACATACCAACACAAAAGTTCGTAATGTTCAAACAATCCGAGTTCCGAGTATACAAGAAATTATCGAATAATCTTAATGAAAGCACTTATATTGGACCACTACTAAACCCAATTCTTCAAGGGCATTACGTGAACGAGTGCCCGATAAACTTCCTATTTAATCCATACAATGAAACTGGTAACTGCGAATACCTAGCTCAAACTCAAGCTCCGCAATTATTAATAAAACTAACCAGGAAAAATTCCTGGCTCTTTTCGTTTCATACCACACAGAAAATTAAGATTGCCTGCGGAAAAACTCTACATAGCTCCAACCTCTTCGGCAATGGAATACTAATCCTAAATGAACCTTGTAACTTCCAAATAGCTTATCAGATTATATATTTTGAAGATGAAGACCATCAAAATATTAAAATCACACAGCCAGAATATCCTCACCCTATAAATACTAACCTAACGGAGACCATTCAAAACTACATCAAAAATGTTAATAACACCGGTAAAAAACATGTAATTATGATAAGAGCAGAAGATGCCAACCATATTCTAAATGAAAACTCATATTCCTTAGATCAACTGGAAGAGCAAATAAATACACTGGAAAAACAAAGAAAAGAGCGAAACAAATCAGAACTGATTCAAATAAGCTCCCTATCTCTGAGTTCAACAGTGATTTTATTACTTTGCATAATTGGAATAATAAAACTATGTAAAACTATAAAAAACAAGAAAAAGAAAAAGATAGTAGAAACTCCCAAAATAGTAATCATCGGTAATCCAAAACCTCAATTAGATGCGGAAACACATCCACAACCTAAAGTAAAAATTACGGAAGACATAAAACCCGAAGGCAAAGTAGATACCAAGTGTCGTTCGTATACTCAACCCCAGGAAAAGGTGTCGACTGGAAAAGTCAAACAAATCTCCCAAAACTTCCAATCGGAAATCTCCAAAGCTCACAAAGCCAGATTAAACCCACTAATTAATGAATCAGAAGAGGTTACAACAAACAAAGAACACATTGCCCCTCAAATCGCTCGTTCTGAATTTAAAGGTTCAATTAAATCACAACATATTTCGTCTCCACAGACAAATAGTAGACACAATTTACCAATACCTCCACCACCACCACTTCCACCATCCTTATCCAATTTTAAACTAGATTCAATTAAAAGACCCCGCAATTTACAAGTAGTTTAATTAATCATTGAATTAAAATTTATAAAAATACCAGAAATAATAAGAAATACCTACCTTGTTTGATATATAAATTCTTCAAAAAAAAAAAAAAAAAAAAAAAAAAAATTTCAAATATTTATACCTATACATATATTATAATTAAAAAATAAAAAACATACATACGAGTATGTATAATTGTAAAAATATATACATACACATAAATTAGAATTAAAAATAATATATATGTGTACAATAATAGAAACTAGAAATGTTAATTTGTAAAAGAGACCAACTTAAAAACCAACTACTACTACTACTATACTAATATTAGAAAATTAATTAAGAAAAATACCTTATGTATAAACTCAAAAAAAAAAAACAATTACAATGTGAAATTTTTAATATGTGCCAAACAAACTATCAAACATTATAACTTTATTGTACTAATATAAGAAATATTGTAACGTATTCCTAAACTTAATTTAATTTATTGTAGACATAGATGAAGTTGTACTTATTAGCCTTAAAGACCTAACCGTATGCTTGTCATTGAGCTCGACATCATTTATACATATAAAATCAATAACGAAGTACTGCCAATAAGATAAAACCCTTTCATCATGTTTTAATGCGTTATTCCTCTTCAAAGAATAACACATTTTTTTGCAAGGGGGAGATTTGTTACATACATAGAATCCCAAATAAAATCTAAAAACATTAATTTTATTCCGGAAGCAACTCATTGCATACATACCTACCTACATCAGTACATTGCAAGTAAACATTTCACATATTCCGATCAGGAAATAAAACAAAAAGTTTACGGCATGGTATACCTACATACCTACATCAGTTTCCACTGCATGTAAAAACAAACGGTATACTTACATACATAATTAATCATCACTGATCTACCTCAATTATTTCAGTGAATGATGTCATAATAAGAATTCGCACGTTGAAATACGACGACCTTGCACCAGAGGTAGAACATATGTTTGTAAGTAACTAAATTGTTTTTGTAATAAGCCGCAAAGTACTGAGTGTAATTCGAGTAGGAAAGAAATTAAAATAAACAATGAGTTGAAAACCCGCAACATGGATTGGGTAAGATATACATATAAATTTATAAAAATCAATGAGCGCCGTGACTTGCAGACTTCCGTAAATAGTAAAATTAAGTAATAGTTGTTAAGGAAATACTTCCGACTTACACTTTGTATGAATTATACGTTAAATAAACAAAGTGCTGGGTCAGAGGTATTTCATATATTAATTTGTATAGTATTAGTAGTCTTAGAGTAAGACAATTTTTATATAAATATAGTGCAAGAATAAAGTTGAAAAGAGTTCAGTCTTAAACAACCAGCCGTACATTAATTAAATTGGTGCAAAGCCTTATTTGGCTTCGCCATTTATTATCAACAAGTTGTATATTAAATAAATTGGTGCAAAGCCTTATTTGGCTTCGCCATTTATTATCAACAAGTTGTATATTAAATAAATTGGTGCAAAGCTTCATTTGGCTTCGCCATTTATTTAAACACAAAGCTTCGCCTATTATAGTGAAAATTACACACCGCGGCTCCGAAAGGTACTCGTAAGATCACTCGAATACACAACAGACCCAGGCTCGAAACCTGTGGTTCCACATGGTGGAGCCAAGAGGAACCCTGATCGAGAAACGACGGCATGTGCGGCTAGACTGTCCGAGTCTGTCGCAATGATTCAAGGAGATCCCCATGCAGCAGATTTGTCGAAGTTAAAATCTCGGTTACTGCATTGGCAAGACCGCATGTCTCGGTTGACCGCCCATTCCCCCACATACACTAACGTAGCTATGGACATGGCGAACAAAATAAAATACCTCAGAAGACAGCTGGACGAGATTAGATCGCCATCATCTGAGCCGACAATGGGGACTAAGGGCTCAGACCAGGTCCTAGTTAACTTTCAAGGAGAGAATAATCCAGGAGACCAAATACATGAACCGCTTAAAACATTACCTCCAATCGTAATGCCGCCACAGACTTTGAATTCATCACCGCCCTTCCAAGCGGGTTCCCAGAGAAGTAGTAAAATAGGAGAGGAGAATGAAATCACTCAGGGCAAGGTAAATATGTCAGGTATACCTAAGAATCCAGAGCAGAATCAGATTCCGGATAATCGGAACTCAATGTTTACCTCAGCTCAAGTACCTGGAGGTAGATCTTCAGAGTTGTTGACTAACTACTACCCGTATGGGCCACCAACCTCAATGCAACCTTGGGGATTACCAGGCGTACCCCCTCAACTATTTAGCGCAGGAATTTATCCTCATCCATTCTGCAATCCATACTTTGGTTTTAATATGGGAGGTGGTGCATCGCTTACGCAACTTGGAAATTTCCAAACCGCGGCTACACAGAGTTTACCAGGGGACAATTGACCATTTAATAATCCTGCCATAGCAGCAAGACCAGTCTCGTCCAATGTGGACTCAAATAACACTTCTGCCACTTGCCCCAACTTTCCAGGTCAAAATTCTGGCCAAGGCAGTACGCACGACTTGCAGACCAACTCGCGGGTAGTTACCTTTAAGGCTCCGAAGTGGAATCTAAAATTCGAAGGTGGCGACGGTACTTTAGATGTCAACGATTTCCTCTTCCGATTAGAGTCCTTTGCGCGGAATGATCATGTTAGCTTCGAAAGTTTAGTTGGTCTTTTGCCCACTTTCTTAGCAGGTACTGCTGAGGCGTGGTACTGGGTCTATACTCGGAAGTTTGGTACCCAAACAAAACTATCATGGAAACAGTTGAAGGACGCAATGGTACATAGATTTTCTAGCTATGAAACTGAACGCGAAACTCGTAGGGCAATCGAAATTAGGAAACAACGTTATCGCGAAAGCTTCAATGACTTCCTTTTACATGTGGAAAGCCTTAATGGGCGCTTAAGAAATCCATTTAGTGAAGCAGCATTGCTTGAAATTGTCCAGAATAACATGGATCCCGCACTCCAAACGGCTACCATTACCACGCCTATTACAAACACAGAACATCTTCGCGTTCTGTGTCAAAAGCTCGAAAAGTTGTGGACAAGAACAGGATTTGATCCAAGACAGTTGATTGGTCGGTCCAAACAAGGCCCGCACATACACGCTCTTGAAGAAACCGATTCTTGCAACCAACAAACATTTGACAACTACTGCGATGTCGAAAGTGATAGTTGTATGGACGGACCTGTCAGAGCAACGATAGCAGTATCCACCCCTAAAGTTTCGCCGGTATTGCCAGCAGAATATAACATCTGCTGGAACTGCAAGGACCTGGGGCATAGGTATATGGATTTTAGGAAACCTCCCCAACGAACCTTTTGTTATGGATGCGGTCGGCCTAATATTTTAAAACCTAATTGCCTCTTTTGCCAGAAGAGGTATTCGGAAAACTTGAAGCCGAGCGTGTTGATAAGCGGAGCCACACGCTCGGGATTACCAGAGAAGCGCTCCGGACGCACTCGAACGAATGTGGGTACGAACACATCACCGATTCTCGAAGAGATGAAGTAAGCCTAGCAGATCCCATTCATATCCAACCTGACCATCCCTATAAATGTGGAGAAACTCAACCCTCCGAGGGAACCCCACCCACCAAGGCAAGTCGACGGAAAACGCGTTCGCTCATTTATTTTAAATCACGGCGAAAGCTGGTGAAAGCAGTGACTTCCACCATTATCACCGCAAATGACGACCTACGACCCCACATAGAATTAACCCTCAAGGGCAAATCTTTTCTTGGCTTACTCGATAGCGGAGCATCCATAAGCATCCTTGGACTGAACTCCATCGAATTTTTGAATAAAGCAAAACTTCCTTATCGGAAATTACGCTCAGATATTAAGACTGCAGATGGGACTAAAAACCAGGTTATAGGGTACGTGGACCTAGAAGTTACTTACAATGATCGTAGAAAAGTCTTTCGATTTTTCATTGCCCCTAGCTTGAAACAGGAATTATACCTAGGCATTGATTTTTGGAACGAATTCGGCATCATTCCCTCTTGTATCAGTGTGCTTACCGACGAGCCACTAGAGTTGGGGTTAGAGCAGAAACCGGAGTATCATGATCTATCTAGTAGTGAGCAAAAAGAACTCGAAAAAATCAAAAGCAGCTTCCCGTCTTTCTCAAAGAATGGTCTTGGGCGTACCACGTTGATTGAACACAGCATAGAGGTAGGAATAAGCCTACCCATGAAACAACGGCATTATGCTGTGTCCCCTGCAGTTAGAGAGAAGCTCTATGCAGAAATAGACAGGATGCTTTCGCTGGATGTAATAGAAGACAGTCAAAGTCCGTGGAGCTCTCCGGTAGTGCTGGTGAATAAAGCTAACGGGAAGGTTCGTCTATGCTTAGATTCTAGGAAATTAAATGCCGTTTCGAAAGGGGATGCATACCCGCTCCCCATAATTGATGGGTTGCTGGGCCGATTAAATGAAACTCGTTTTATCACTAGCCTGGACCTAAAGGAGGCCTTCTGGCAAATTTCGTTATCCGAAACATCAAGAGAAAAAACCGCATTTTCGATTCCGAGACGTCCACTATATCAGTTTAAGGTTATGCCTTTCGGATTGTGTAACGCACCTCAAACGATGTGTCGTTTGATGGACCGTGTTATACCGTATCAACTGCACGATAATGTGTTTGTATATCTTGACGATCTTTTAATTACCTCGGCAACATTTGCAGACCACCTTAAGTTGTTAACTGAAGTTGCTTCCCTGCTCCGCAAGGCATGCTTAACGATAAATGTTGAAAAAATTAAATTCCTTTTGAAGAAAGTTAAATATCTCGGGTATATAGTCGGCGAAGGCGGTATCCAAACAGATCCTGATAAAGTCGCTGCAATTTTAAAGTTCCCCATTCCTTCGACAGTTCGTCAAACTCGTCGATTATTAGGTATGGCCAGCTGGTACAGACGGTTTGTTCCAAATTATGCAGACATAACAGCCCCTATAACAAACCTTCTGCGTAAGAATGTGGCATTTCGTTGGACAGATGAGGCTCAAGATGCTCTAAATAAGTTGAAATCACTCCTAACTACAGCCCCTGTGTTAGCAACACCGGATTTTAAGCGGCCGTTTCTCATCCGTTGTGACGCAAGTTCTTCCGGAATCGGAAGTGTTCTATTTCAGAAAATACCGCAGGGGGACGAGCAGCCAATTGCCTTTATGAGCCAAAAACTCAATGCTGCGCAGAGGAACTATTCGGTCACAGAACTTGAATGTCTGGCGGCAGTGTTAAGCATAAAAAAATTCAGAGCGTATAGTGAAGGCTTTTCGGTGACAGTAATTACTGATCACGCCAGCTTACAGTGGCTTATGTCCCAAAAGGATCTTTTAGGGCGTTTAGCTAGGTGGAGTCTTAAGTTGCAGTCATATAACCTGGCCATAGAACACCAAAAGGGGCCCAAAATGTTGTACCAGATACCTTATCGAGAGCATTTGGTGATTCCATCGAGGAGCTTTCCGATGAGGCTGCTACGATGGCCCAACTAGTGGATAAGTATGAAAAGTATTTCAAGGAGGAGGCGTATGTCCAGTGGAGGGAAGCCGTAGCCTCTTCTCCAGATAAATACCCCAACATAAAGGTCCAGAATGGAAAAAATATACATTCGTATAGAGCCGTTGGAAGAAAACGCCCTCACCGACATTCCTTCGTAGAAATTATGGGTTCCACGAGAGGTAGTTCCCAAACTCCTTCATTTAGAACATGACTCGCCCACAGCAGGTCACGGAGGAGTTAAGAGGTTAAGAAGATACTATTTCTGGCCAAGGATGCGAAAATAAGTGCATGATTACGTGGTGACTTGTAAAACATGTAAACAGGTGAAATCTCCAAACACTATCCAACGCCCATTGATGGGTCAGCACCAAATACCGGTGAGGCCTTGGCAACGGATATTCATAGATTTTCGTGGACCATATCCGCGATCGAAGGCAGGTAATACATCAATCTTCGTTGTCGTGGACCACCTGACCAAATTCGTTATGTTGAAGCCAGTTAACGATGAAAAAGTCAGAAACATTCTTATCTTCTTACAACAGGCGGTCTTTCATGTTTTTGGAGTCCCGGAAATTGTGGTTAGCGACAACGGGAAGCAGTTTATTTCGCGCGAGTTCCAAGATGTGCTTACCAAATTCGGAATTAAACATGTTCGTACTGCCTTCTACTCCCCTCAAGCTAACGCCTCAGAGCGGGTGAATCGCTCCATATTAGATGTGATCAAAGCTTACATCACTGAAGACCATCGAAAGTGGGATGAGCACCTAAGCGAATTAGCTTGCGCATTAAGGAATTCGGTTCACGAGTCCACGCGCTATAGCCCGCACTTTCTAATGTTTGGGTACCACCAAGTAACTCATGCTAAACTATATCAAGCTTTAAAGGCCATAGACAGCTTAAGTGATGGTGACGTTGAACTTCTGCCATCCGACACCCGGTTAGCTATTATACATGAGAAAGTGAAACGAAACCTCCTGGAGGCATACCGTAAAAATGAAACTAGATACAAGTTTAAGATCCCGACCTGTCCAATATACTCCAGGAGAGAAAGTATACGTTCGTAACTTTGTAAATTAGTAAAATCATATAACCGCTTTTATTTTTTTTTAATTTTTGTACGCTTACGTTGGTTGGCCCAACGATTTGAGAGGTTATTGGTTCTATTCGGAGAGAGTACCCACCCACCTGCGTTAAAGAGGGGAAGACTAGGAATTATTATACATAGATATTGAATTAGGATCTAATTTCCAGTTTTGTTTCCCGCTTTTCTCGCTATTAATTTATATCCGCGAAAGGAATTGATAAGATCGCAGTAGTGTATTTCCTTATAATAGTTTTTTTTTATTTTTAGTTTAACATACTGAATTGTTTTCCTTGGTCTTTGCTTGAAGTGCTTTCGTCTAAGGGAAGTAATGATACTTACATGAATCTTAGGGCATGGCATAATTGAATCATTATGTGTTATTATTTAAGTTCTATAAAAAAAAATAAAAATTATGTATTCCTGGTAAACCTTGTTTGTGAAGGAGGAGGGAGTTGAGATGACCCATAGGCGGGTATGTCCCCAGTTTAATGAAATCGTTTGAGTTCTGGTCAGCAATACAGGTCCGATGTTCCTGAGTGCCAAGTGAGAGTACCCTTTACTACCAAATTCATTTTCCCCCTTATTTCCCGTAATTGCCCCTTTGCACAGCACCTAACCTCAGCAGGAGAGCTACCCCACCCTGTTACCGTGAGCTTGAGCCGGCGAAGACTGTGCAGCTCTCGAAAACTGCTGGCGGTACAGTTTGGAAATGTCCGACTAGATCTAGACCATCCGAAACGCGGACGAAGCTCTGATGAGTTTTGTTACAAATGGCGCCCAAATTTTGGCTATCGAATTCAATGTGATACGTTTATATAATTTTTCTGCTTACTGTCAATCCGGCAGCTTAAGTTATAAAGGGATAAACTCTCAGTCGTTTAAAAAAAAAAGAAAAGGGGCAGGCACACTGACGTCGAATGCTTTCACCGTCCTGCTAGATTGCCTAAGAGAACTTCGTGAACGGTTTGAGTGCTTTATCGAATTTGCGTGTCACCATTCTTTTTCTTAACAATAAAGCTAGCATTGACTATGGTGCAATATCTTCCACAGACAGTACGATCAGAGTTGAATTATTTTCATTTCTCGTTGCTATTTGTGGAATCGATTGTGGTATCCGTAGTTAGGTGTTATAATTGTGGACCTGGTCCTGCTGACCTATAATTGCACAGCAAAATATTAGTACTGCTAGTACATATGTCCACATCGTCATTGATCTTAGTCAAACAGTAGGACTGGGACACTCGATTCCCCGTTAACCACTAACAAATATCTCTTAGCCCTATCCTCCTCATGAAGTGACAACAGAATTGTATATACAGATATATCAACCTATTTTCCTTATACCTCGGTATAAGTTTGCAGCACGGCACAGCGATTAATTACCAAAACTTATCTTCGGTTTCTTCACAAGGTTAGTTAACTTCGAGCTTAGTTGGCTCCCTGTTTTGGGGGAAGTATAGCTTTTACGTGCATCTTCACCTGAACATAGTCTGATCAAGTGTTAACTTTACAAGGTGGGGTTAAAGCATGGATCCTGCACACCTCACCCAAGATGAGCTTGAAGTGGAGCTACTAGTCCGTTCATTAGTGACTACGGATAAAAGGGAGGGTGACCCTCTAGCACTCCTACAAAAGTCTCTTGATGAGGAGATATTGGACCCAGGCTCGAAACCTGTGGTTCCACATGGTGGAGCCAAGAGGAACCCTGATCGAGAAACGACGGCATGTGCGGCTAGACTGTCTGAGTCTGTCGCAATGATTCAAGGAGATCCCCATGCAGCAGATTTGTCGAAGTTAAAATCTCGGTTACTGCATTGGCAAGACCGCATGTCTCGGTTGACCGCCCATTCCCCCACATACACTAACGTAGCTATGGACATGGCGAACAAAATAAAATACCTCAGAAGACAGCTGGACGAGATTAGATCGTCATCATCTGAGCCGACAATGGGGACTAAGGGCTCAGACCAGGTCCTAGTAAACTTTCAAGGAGAGAATAATCCAGGAGACCAAATACATGAACCGCTTAAAACATTACCTCCAATCGTAATGCCGCCACAGACTTTGAATTCATCACCGCCCTTCCAAGCAGGTTCCCAGAGTAGTAGTAAAATAGGAGAGGAGAATGAAATCACTCAGGGCAAGGTAAATATGTCAGGTATACCTAAGAATCCAGAGCAGAATCAGATTCCGGATAATCGGAACTCAATGTTTACCTCAGCTCAAGTACCTGGAGGTAGATCTTCAGAGTTGTTGACTAACTACTACCCGTATGGGCCACCAACCTTAATGCAACCTTGGGGATTACCAGGCGTACCCCCTCAACTATTTAGCGCAGGAATTTATCCTCATCCATTCTGCAATCCATACTTTGGTTTTAATATGGGAGGTGGTGCATCGCTTACGCAACTTGGAAATTTCCAAACCGCGGCTACACAGAGTTTACCAGGGGACAATAGACCATTTAATAATCCTGCCATAGCAGCAAGACCAGTCTCGTCCAATGTGGACTCAAATAACACTTCTGCCGCTTGCCCCAACTTTCCAGGTCAAAATTCTGGCCAAGGCAGTACGCACGACTTGCAGACCAACTCGCGGGTAGTTACCTTTAAGGCTCCGAAGTGGAATCTAAAATTCGAAGGTGGCGACGGTACTTTAGATGTCAACGATTTCCTCTTCCGATTAGAGTCCTTTGCGCGGAATGATCATGTTAGCTTCGAAAGTTTAGTTGGTCTTTTGCCCACTTTCTTAGCAGACACTGCTGAGGCGTGGTACTGGGTCTATACTCGGAAGTTTGGTACCCAAACAAAACTATCATGGAAACAGTTGAAGGACGCAATGGTACATAGATTTTCTAGCTATGAAACTGAACGCGAAACTCGTAGGGCGATCGAAATTAGGAAACAACGTTATCGCGAAAGCTTCAATGACTTCCTTTTACATGTGGAAAGCCTTAATGGGCGCTTAAGAAATCCATTTAGTGAAGCAGCATTGCTTGAAATTGTCCAGAATAACATGGATCTCGCACTCCAAACGGCTACCATTACCACGCCTATTACAAACACAGAACATCTTCGCGTTCTGTGTCAAAAGCTCGAAAAGTTGTGGACAAGAACAGGATTTGATCCAAGACAGTTGATTGGTCGGTCCAAACAAGGCCCGCACATACACGCTCTTGAAGAAACCGATTCTTGCAACCAACAAACATTTGACAACTACTGCGATGTCGAAAGTGATAGTTGTATGGACGGACCTGTCAGAGCAACGATAGCAGTATCCACCCCTAAAGTTTCGCCGGTATTGCCAGCAGAATATAACATCTGCTGGAACTGCAAGGACCTGGGGCATAGGTATATGGATTTTAGGAAACCTCCCCAACGAACCTTTTGTTTTGGATGCGGTCGGCCTAATATTTTAAAACCTAATTGCCTCTTTTGCCAGAAGAGGTATTCGGAAAACTTGAAGCCGAGCGTGTTGATAAGCGGAGCCACACGCTCGGGATTACCAGAGAAGCGCTCCGGACGCACTCGAACGAATGTGGGTACGAACACATCACCGATTCTCGAAGAGATGAAGTAAGCCTAGCAGATCCCATTCATATCCAACCTGACCATCCCTATAAATGTGGAGAAACTCAACCCTCCGAGGGAACCCCACCCAACAAGGCAAGTCGACGGAAAACGCGTTCGCTCATTTATTTTAAATCACGGCGAAAGCTGGTGAAAGCAGTGACTTCCACCATTATCACCGCAAATGACGACCTACGACCCCACATAGAATTAACCCTCAAGGGCAAATCTTTTCTTGGCTTACTCGATAGCGGAGCATCCATAAGCATCCTTGGACTGAACTCCATCGAATTTTTGAATAAAGCAAAACTTCCTTATCGGAAATTACGCTCAGATATTAAGACTGCAGATGGGACTAAAAACCCGGTTATAGGGTACGTGGACCTAGAAGTTACTTACAATAATCGTAGAAAAGTCTTTCGATTTTTCATTGTCCCTAGCTTGAAACAGGAATTATACCTAGGCATTGATTTTTGGAACGAATTCGGCATCATTCCCTCTTGTATCAGTGTGCTTACCGACGAGCCACTAGAGTTGGGGTTAGAGCAGAAACCGGAGTATCATGATCTAGTAGTGAGCAAAAAGAACTCGAAAAAATCAAAAGCAGCTTCCCGTCTTTCTCAAAGAATGGTCTTGGGCGTACCACGTTGATTGAACACAGCATAGAGGTAGGAATAAGTCTACCCATTAAACAACGGCATTATGCTGTGTCCCCTGCAGTTAGAGAGAAGCTATATGCAGAAATAGACAGGATGCTTTCGCTGGATGTAATATAAGACAGTCAAAGTCCGTGGAGCTCTCCGGTAGTGCTGGTGAATAAAGCTAACGGGAAGGTTCGTCTATGCTTAGATTCTAGGAAATTAAATGCCGTTTCGAAAGGGGATGCATACCCGCTCCCCATAATTGATGGGTTGCTGGGCCGATTAAATGAAACTCGTTTTATCACAAGCCTGGACCTAAAGGAGGCCTTCTGGCAAATTCCGTTATCCGAAACGTCAAAAGAAAAAACCGCATTTTCGATTCCGAGACGTCCACTATATCAGTTTAAGGTTATGCCTTTCGGATTGTGTAACGCACCTCAAACGATGTGTCGTTTGATGGACCGTGTTATACCGCATCAACTGCACGATAATGTGTTTGTATATCTTGACGATCTTTTAATTACCTCGGCAACATTTGCAGACCACCTTAAGTTGTTAACTGAAGTTGCTTCCCTGCTCCGCAAGGCATGCTTAACGATAAATGTTGAAAAAATTAAATTCCTTTTGAAGAAAGTTAAATATCTCGGGTATATAGTCGGCGAAGGCGGTATCCAAACAGATCCTGATAAAGTCGCTGCAATTTTAAAGTTCCCCATTCCTTCGACAGTTCGTCAAACTCGACGATTATTAGGTATGGCCGGCTGGTACAGACGGTTTGTTCCAAATTATGCAGACATAACAGCCCCCATAACAAACCTTCTGCGTAAGAATGTGGCATTTCGTTGGACAGATGAGGCTCAAGATGCTCTAAATAAGTTGAAATCACTCCTAACTACAGCCCCTGTGTTAGCAACACCGGATTTTAAGCGGCCGTTTCTCATCCGTTGTGACGCAAGTTCTTCCGGAATCGGAAGTGTTCTCTTTCAGAAAACACCGCAGGGGTACGAGCAGCCAATTGCCTTTATGAGCCGAAAACTCAATGCTGCGCAGAGGAACTATTCGGTCACAGAACTTGAATGTCTGGCGGCAGTGTTAAGCATAAAAAAATTCAGAGCGTATAGTGAAGGCTTTTCGGTGACAGTAATTACTGATCACGCCAGCTTACAGTGGCTTATGTCCCAAAAGGATCTTTCGGAGCGTTTAGCTAGGTGGAGTCTTAAGTTGCAGTCATATAACCTGGCCATAGAACACCAAAAGGGGTCCCAAAATGTTGTACCAGATACCTTGTCGAGAGCATTTGGTGATTCCATCGAGGAGCTTTCCGATGAGGCTGCTACGATGGCCCAACTAGTGGATAAGTATGAAAAGTATTTCAAGGAGGAGGCGTATGTCCAGTGGAGGGAAGCCGTAGCCTCTTCTCCAGATAAATACCCCAACATAAAGGTCCAGAATGGAAAAATATACATTCGTATAGAGCCGTGGGAAGAAAACGCCCTCAGCGACATTCCTTCTTGGAAATTATGGGTTCCACGAGAGGTAGTTCCCAAACTCCTTCATTTAGAACATGACTCGCCCACAGCAGGTCACGGAGGAGTTAAGAGGTTAAGAAGATACTATTTCTGGCCAAGGATGCGAAAATAAGTGCATGATTACGTGGTGACTTGTAAAACATGTAAACAGGTGAAATCTCCAAACACTATCCAACGCCCATTGATGGGTCAGCACCAAATACCGGAGAGGCCTTGGCAACGGATATTCATAGATTTTCTTGGACCATATCCGCGATCGAAGGCAGGTAATACAGCAATCTTCGTTGTCGTGGACCACCTGACCAAATTCGTTATGTTGAAGCCAGTTAAAGATGAAAAAGTCAGAAACATTCTTATCTTCTTACAACAGGCGGTCTTTCATGTTTTTGGAGTCTCGGAAATTGTGGTTAGCGACAACGGGAAGCAGTTTATTTCGCGCGAGTTCCAAGATGTGCTTACCAAATTCGGAATTAAACATGTTCGTACTGCCTTCTACTCCCCTCAAGCTAACGCCTCAGAGCGGGTGAATCGCTCCATATTAGATGTGATCAAAGCTTACATCACTGAAGACCATCGAAAGTGGGATGAGCACCTAAGCGAATTAGCTTGCGCATTAAGGAATTCGGTTCACGAGTCCACGCGCTATAGCCCGCACTTTCTAATGTTTGGGTACCACCAAGCCAAAATGCCACCATGCTAAAATATATCAAGCTTTAAAGGCCATAGACAGCTTAAGTGATGGTGACGTTGAACTTCTGCCATCCGACACTCGGTTAGCAATTATGCATGAGAAAGTGAAACGAAACCTCCTGGAGGCATACCGTAAAAATGAAACTAGATACAATTTAAGATCCCGACCTGTCCAATATACTCCAGGAGAGAAAGTATACGTTCGTAACTTTGCGCAAAGTAATGCTTCTAAGAAGTTTTGTCATAAATTAGCTCCAAGATTCATTGAAGCTCGAATTCTCCGACGTCTAGGAAACTCGATATATGAAATAGAGAATCAAGGTGGTAAATACCTTGGTACCTATAAAAGACTTGCGAAAATGAAGTACCCTAAATCTGCCCGGCTAGCTCAGTCGGTAGAGCATGAGACTCTTAATCTCATGGTGTGGGACAGCCCCACGTTGGCTCATCCAAACACAAAATCCTAAAATCACCAGGCTGTGGATCGCAAGCATCAGCTTCGGATCTCAACCAGTGCCTGAAATCCGCAACTGTCCTGTAACGACAGGTTTAAAATCAAAATAATTTTTTTTCTCTCCCTAACCCATACAAAAAAAAAAAAAAAACATTATTAAATTATTAAACCTTGCCTACCGCATTTGTATGTTTTCAATGGTATTAAAAATACTTAAAATTATTTCCTATTATGACTTATGCACCTTGCAGACGTACTTAAACGTACAGAGATGCATTACCATACTATGAACAGTGTAAAAAAAAAAAAAAAAACACTTAGCTCTTAGTGTGCGATGCCTAAACGAATATCATATTTGGGTTTTGCAGAGCTCAAATTCCCCTCTGTCCTTCAAAAGGTATGCAGAATATCACATAACTATGGTTGCTGCTATACCTTAGTGAAGTACACACTCAAATTTGGTGTCGCTGGCCGATCTATGATCGAAATCGTTGATAACACTGGTAACGGATTGTACTTAGGCGAGGATTTTAGTTTAGTCCAGCAAAAACAAAAAATATAAAACAAAAAACGGTAGGCAGTAACAATATACGAAGCGAGGTAACGTCACCTAACTAGCGGGAGATAATTGAGTGATCCACTAGCAATTTTGTCTGGCTGAGGTCTGGACTGCAAAATTAGTTGCACTTGAATCGGAGCTTGGAATTACAGTGATACAGTGTGAAGTGATTAGTCTAAGAGTTTTTTATCACCGTCTGGAAGATAAATAAAATTAGGAACCTAGTAAGGTATTAATCCCATCATTAAATCAAAGCAAAAAAAATAAAGACAAATTCATAACTAGTGTGGTAATTACTTTGAAAGAATTCGCGTACCTTCACGCGCAGACTGGAGTGAATATCTCAATTAATTACGACTTATTTCGGTCACTACGTGGATAGATTTCACTAAGTGCAATTGATAAAAAAAAAACATATTTCGATATATACATATCTCTGCATCTATATATGACGTTATATATACACTTGATTGAGATCAGCGAAGCCTTTTTAAGTAAGTAGATCTGCCTTAGTGGTTATAAGATTATGCCCTAATATTGTGATATTGTGATTTTAGTGAGACAGTGAAACGCTGGTGGAAAACAAATCAGACAGGCGTAAGCGCGATCTCGTGGCTATCAAATCACTAATTGAAGGATCACGTTCAGCAGTGATAACGTAACACTCGTCAGCACTAAAACGATTGGCAACGGCAGCCTAAATCTTCCCCAGAAAAGGACGAAGAACCAAGATAAAGGCAAAAAAAAACTGCCAGTATATTCATATATACATGTGCATCGCGAATGCAATTATCTGCTTATCCACTGCATTAATTTTTGCCTTCTGCTCGGATCACTATACAGCTGTTAGTTATTTCGCGGGGGTTTTTGTTTTTTTTTATCTCTCATACCAGAAAAAAAGTTTAGGTACGCGGAATTAGCTTGAATATCTAAATACCATACCTATTATACATATCTATGTATATAATTTGTTTTAGTAGGTTCACCTATTGTTTGCGTTAAATTTCTTGTTTTTTTTTTAATTTTTATATGTGATTGTAGTTTTAGAACTAACGGATTATCCTTAGGAATTTGTAGATAAAAAAGCATTGTACCATCCACTCCTCTTTACTAAAGGAGTGGCGAAATCAGGGGCAACGGTTTTGTTAATTTTATCATTATACATACTTGAATTTCAGCCTCTGGTTCTGTCCTGAAGATCTTCGGCGACGAGGACAACGAGGGAATACACGTGAGTACCGTAAATTAGTAAAATCATATAACCTCTTTTATTTTTTTTTAATTTTTGTACGCTTACGTTGGTTGGCCCAACGATTTGAGAGGTTATTGGTTCTATTCGGAGAGAGTACCCACCTACCTGCGTTAAAGAGGGGAAGACTAGGAATTATTATACATAAATATTGAATTAGGATCTAATTTCCAGTTAATTTATATCCGCGAAAGGAATTGATAAGATCGCAGTAGTGTATTTCCTTATAATAGTTTTTTTATTTTTAGTTTAACATACTGAATTGTTTTCCTTGGTCTTTGCTTGAAGTACTTTCGGCTAAGGGAAGTAATGATACTTACATGAATCTTAGGGCATAGCATAATTGAATCCTTATGTGTTATTATTTAGGTTCTATAAAAAAAAATAAAAATTATGTATTCCTGGTAAACCTTGTTAGGAAGGAGGAGGGAGTTGAGATGATCCATAGGCGGGTATGTCCCCACCAGTTTAATGAAATCGTTTGAGTTCTGGTCAGCAATATAGGTCCGATGTTCCTGAGTGCCAAGTGAGAGTACCCTTTACTACCAAATTCATTTTTTCCCCCTTATTTCCCATAATTGCCCCTTTGCAAAGCACCTAACCTCAGCAGGAGAGCTACCCCACCCCGTTACCGTCAGCTTGAGCCGGCGAAGACTGTGCAGCTCTCGAAAACTGCTGGCGGTACAGTTTGGAAATGTCCGACTAGATCTAGTCCATCCCAAACCCGGACGAAGCTCTGATGAGTTTTGTTACAAATTATCGAATTAAATTCCATATACTTTTGTAATTGTGTCTGTACAACCTTTTCCATTATCTTCTCGTGAGTTTTTACCATGTTTATTGGTCTAAATAATTCACATATTTTTGTTCCTTTTATTTTTTCAACTGGAACGACAATGGATTGCTGCCAGCTTTCAGGAAAGATTCCTGTTGTTAGTGATTCATTTATGATATCAAGTATTATCGGTCCTAACTCTTCTATGCAATCAATAATCATACTTGTATTTACCAAGTTAAAATCTCTTTTTTTGTTCATTAAACTCAAAATATATTTCATATCATTTAACTGAATTTTCTCGAATCTGAATATTGACTCAACTGGCTCAATACAGTTCTTATAGGGTAAATAATTAATAGATCTACTTGCTTCATGTACACTGTTTACAAAGAAAGTATTCATCTTTTCTGCAATAGTGAGCTCAGAAGTGTAATTACCATCAGGGAATTGTATTTCCTTAATCACGTAGTTTTGCTTTTTAATACCAGTGTCTTGAGTGCTTTCCACATTTGTTTTTGGTTCGAGCAATTAGTGATTTTTTGTTGAATGTAACTACATTTAGCTTTGTTCAACTTCGCTTTATAAATGTTTCTGCTAGATTTATACTGTTCCCATTCACTCTCACTATTTAATAATACAGCTCTGTCAAACTTACATCTTGTGTATTCTTTATGCCTTTTTAGGTCATTATTGTACCATTCGTTCGAAGAGTTTTCAACAAATTTTGTAATACTAAATTTTTTACATATATTTATTAATTCAGTTTGAAATATCGACGTCTTGCTTTTAAAGTCACTCACATTTTTAATTCTTGTCAAACAATTATTCTTAATAGCACTTCTTAATTCAATCTTATCATATTTCATAAATCTAATTTGCTTATTTTTTTTACTTTCTATTTTTCCATAACTACCCATTCTAATAACGATAGATTCATGGTCACTTATTTTTAAATCTTTTTGTACTATTGCACTTATATTACTAGATTCTATTCTGATGATAAAATCTATTATAGTTTTAGATCTCACTGTTATTCGAGTTGGCTCACAAATTATTTGCTTGCACGCATTATCTAAACAAATATCATGTATTAGATTCCTGTACGTGTCCTGGACCAACCAATTAATATTAAAATCACCTAAAATTAATATTTCACCTTGCGAGTCAGACAATACGTCCATCCATTCCTTGAAGAACTCACAAAACTCACTTTTTGAAGAGCTTGGTGATCTGTACACAACCGCTATTGTCAACTTATATATGAGATGTTGAATGTTAACCACCAAATTTTATTGCTTATATTTATATTATACATAACTTTATAGTATATTTCAGTTTTGAGAAATACTGTAATTCTTCCTGTGTGGGTTGAATTGCTATCACATCCTACAATATCATACCCTTCCATAAAAATTTCATCTGATTCTACATTCTCCGTCAGATGTGTTTCAGTAAGGCATATTACATAAAAGTTGTTTTCCCTAATGGTTTGTTCCAATTCATCGAAATTGTTAGTAACTCCTTGAATATTCAGATATAGACAATTAAAATTCTCTAATTGCTAGTAATTAGTTTTTTGTTTTTCTACCGCTAATTTTCGCTGATATACGATGCATTTTCTATCTCGTGTATCATGATTAATATCCAAATCAAGTTTTAATCTATTCTTTGCAGAAAGACAATTTGTACATTGTAAAAAAATTTGTTTACAGTCTTTTTCATCACGTCCTTCTTCTGAACATTTAGGACATACTTTATTGTTTCTACAATCTTTCGCATCATGGTTGTAGCCCCAACATTTAAAACATCTCTTCACATTCAAGAAATCATAAACCATGCATCTATCCCAACCCAAATTTAATTTTCCATCTCTTATAATTTTATCAAAAATTAATTTATTTACTTCCAATATAGCATTTATACATATTACGTTTTTTTCCGAGATTCAACTACTTTTATGAATTTTACGCCTTCTGATAAGTCATTTTGATTCTTTAACATTAACATTATTTCGGATTCACTATACTTTTCGTTCATTCCGCACACAATTACCTTGGGGTTTTTTAATATTGCCGACTGAACAGTATACTTATCTCCCATCTTCGACTTTAATTCAGCTTCAATCTTTCCATATGATTCTATACTATCACACTTAATTTAAACTACCCCATTTTGCTTATGTTTAACACTATTTATTTTTAATGACATTACTTTTGGATCAACTGAATTCTTTATTTTCTCTTTAGTAACTTTTACGTCTTGTTTATTTTTTGGTTTCACAATCACTGGGGGAATTTTTTTCACCACACTCGCAAATGATTCCTTTTCATTTTTTTCAGTTTGAATTCTCTTTATTTCACTGATTACCTTATTTTCACCAGCACTCAGGTTTTGAACATGTTTTAAAACTTTTTTGCTTTCATTTTCTTGCCTGGCAAGGCTTTCTTTGTTTTCATTAATAACATCTAGTACATTTTTCATTTTTTCCGCCACAGATTTCATGTAACCTTGACATTCCTTGCACACACATATTAGTATTTCCTTTGTGTTTATTAAATTGATGTCATATTCCGTAACACCACAGCATTTGGCATGAAATGACCTCGAGCAGAAACCGTTGCACTGTATTTTTAAATCATTTCGATTACAAGTTTTGTCACAATTTTCACATTTCAAACTCATTATGAGAATTCTCAAATCATACTTCACTCAGTACAAAAGGAAAAAAAAGAAATAAAGAAATAAAACAAACAAAATCCACTTCAATTAATTCAATTTCAAAACACCGCTAGGCACCGTACCATCAATTTTTGCACTGCACAGTTTAAATTCGAAATATGAACGTGATATCAATCCGCTCCATACACTTCACTAAGAGAATATCCACCGCAGTTTAATAAGAAACAAATTCAAGACAAAAATCGCCTCAGTAAAGTTCACCACAGGAGTGAAAGAAAAGCAAAAATCACGATTTCAAATTCCGAGCATGAAACACACCTAGAGATACACCGGCCGGAAACTTAAGACGACACGAGACATTACCAAGTCGCTCCGTGATAATGGCTTTTACGAACTTTGGAGCCAATTTAGCTGAAAAATGGTTTGCGGCACTGCACCGTCTGTCCTACGACAAAGGTCCGAGGAAATCACAGAAAACTCTTTGCCACGGTAGATCAGAAGAACGCCTTTCACCTACCGGGCCTTGGAGTAAAACTGAAAGGCTTGATTTGCTTACAAATTTCGCACGCGGCCACAAACTTGCTGACATCAGATGCCATTTTAGGCCCATAATAATTACGGCGTACCTTTTCTAAAGTCTTTACGAACCCAAAATGAGAAGAGGCGGGTGGGCAATGCTCTTCTGATATCAAATCGCTCGTAAGACCATCAGGAATCCACAGTCTCCAACGAACTTGGCTACTTGACAATGAACTGGAAGGAGATGGGTTAGAGATATGTAAACAACAATTCGAGACTCGTACAATGTAACGAACTTGGCTACTTGACAATGAACTGGAAGGAGATGGGTTAGAAATATGTAAACAACAATTCAAGACTCGTACATTGGGGAAAGCGTGAGGATCAAGAGTAACTTTGTCTATTTTGTCCAGGTAACTTTTCTCTTTAAAGGCATCCGATTGTAGATCAATACTCTCCATGACGGGACCAAGCACTGGAACAGAAACTTCTTGCATTCCAATCCCTGCAATGCCCTCCTCAAGAGGATCTTCACCAAAAACGCGAGACAAAGCATCGACTACTACGTTGTCCCCTCCTTTTTGATATTCAATATGAAATTTAAACGCCTGAACCTTAAGGCTCCACCGCGCCAGCCTGCCAGACAGTTCTCGTTGATCCATGAGCCATTTGAGGCTAGCATGATCAGCAATAATGGTAAATTCCAAACCTTCAACATAAGGACGAAAACGCTTGACACTCATAGCCGCCGCCAAACATTCTAACTCAGTAACGCTATAATTGCGTTGTGCCGCATTTAATTTCTGTGACAAGAAGGCAATAACAGAGCGCTGAAACAACACACTGTCTATACCAGTGCTACTGGCGTCACATCGAATGGAGAATGGAATGGAAAAATCCGGATTAGCCAACACTGGAGCTGTGATCAAATATTCTTTTAACTTTCAGAATGCCTCTTGTGCTCGCGTGTTCCAAAGGAACTTTGTATTCTTCTTCAAGAGATCTGTCAGTGGACTGGCTATTGTAGAAAACTGAGGTAGAACCGCCTGTACCAACCACAAACACCTTAAAAACTACGGACCTTTTTGACACTGGACGGACGAGTAAAACCCTGAATAGCTGCAACTTTGTCTGGATCAGCTCGCAACGAACCATTTCCAACCACAATCCCGAGATATCTAACCTCCTGCATACAGAATTTACTTTTTTCCACATTTATGGTAAGCCCAGCATCATGCAGCAATGTCGAAACGATACTTAGTAAATTCAAATGCTCGCTAAACGTAGAGTAAGTAATCAATAAATCATCAAGGTAAACTGAAACTCGATCATGCAGTTGGTGAGGTATCACCTTACACATGAGTCTACACAATGTCTGAGGTGCATTACATAATCCGAAAGGTAATACCGAGAATTGATACAGAGGACGACCTGGAACGGCGAAAGCAGTTTTATCTCTTGATTCAACTGCAAGAGGAGTTTGCCAGAAGGCATCTTTTAGATCAACAGCGGATATATAATTAGTTTCCGGGAGTCTACTCAATAAACCATAAATGAGCGGCAATGGGAAAGCATCGGTGACAGTAACCGAGTTCAATTTTCGCGCATCGAGATTTTCCGTTGGACTTTTTAACAAGGGTCACCGGAGAGGACCAAGCACTCTGGCCTTCTTCAATAACTCCCAAATCCAACATTCTATCAAGCTCGTCGTACAAAGACTTCTGAACGGCGGGTGATACCGCGTAGAATCTTTCCTTGATGGACCTGCTAGCTCCCACGTCTATTTCGTGTTCGACGAGACGAGTACATCCGAGTCCCTGCTCATTGAACGATGGAAACGAAGCAATTACCATTTGCAACTGCTGATCCTCCTCCAACGTCAGATTATGTTTTTGAGAACAAACCAGAGGTGGATTAGGCATGGTATGCAATTCATTAACCATCACCGGAACCAATCCAAACTTCCTCCAAAAATCAATTCCAAGATATAACTGTCGTTGTAAAGTGGGAACAATGTGAAAACGCATCATTCGGGTCTTTGTGCCATATTTGACCAGCACCCGAACGTGACCCAGAACTCGCTGATGGCGCCACCGTCGCTAGGTGGTTTGAGCCCTGCTAAATGTAGGTGTGTGTCTTGGGTATATTGGTTTGTGTCTTGGATACACCATTGCGCCTTGGGTGCACCATGTGTTGCGCCTAAATGTAGGCTTTTGGTTTCATTGAGTCTCGACTGCGCCCTAGCGGGATTAACCGGTACTACTGGGATATGTCGTTTGGTCTTGACTGCACCCTAGCGGCATTAGCCGGTACTACCAGCATGCTCCCGCACTACGGTTGTCTTAGATAGATATGTGTTGCGCCTAAATGTAGGCTTTTGGTTTCATTGAGTTTCGACTGCGCCCTACCGGGATTAATCGGTACTACCGGGATGTGTGGTTTGTGCCTTGGATACACCATTGTGCCTTGGATGCACCACTGTGTCTTGGGTGCACCATTGAGTCTTGGATGTTGGGGATACGAGATCACTTTGGGGATACGAGATCACTTTCAGCACTCTCCAGCATAGGGAAATAGCATAGGATTTCGATTTTGTTGCTGGAGTTCGCTTACTTTTCATCTCGAATTTTGGGGGTACGAGATCATTTTGGGGATACGAGAACACTTTTAGCACTCTCCAGCATAGGGAATTAGCATAGGATTTCGATTTTGTTTCTGGAGTTCGCTTATTTGTCATTTCGGACTCGTAGCCTCTAAGTTGACGTTAAGTTTTTCATCTCGAGTTTTGGGGATACGAGATCACTTTGGGGATACGAGATCACTTTGGGGATACGAGATCACTTTGGGGATACGAGATCACTTTGGGGATACGAGATCACTTTCAGCACTCTCCAGCATAGGGAAATAGCATAGGATTTCGATTTTGTTGCTGGAGTTTGCTTATTTTTCATCTCGAATTTTGGGGATACGAGATCATTTTGGGGATACGAGATCACTTTCAGCACTCTCCAGCATAGGGAAATAGCATAGGATTTCGATCTTGTTGCTGGAGTTCGCTTATTTTTCATCTCGGACTCGTAGCCTCTAAGTTGACATTAAGTTTTTCATCTCGAGTTTTGGGGGATACGAGATCAATTTGGGGATACGAGATCACTCTTAGCACTCTCCAGCATAGGAAAATAGCATAGGTCTTTGATTTTGTTTCTGGGCTCGCTTATTTTTCATCTCAGAGATCGTAGCTATAAATATTTGTGAAGTGGTGGGAATCTGTATTGGTGGAGGTTGCTGGTTAAGTTTTATCTGGTCTTGGAGGCAACAATTTGACCTTGAGGTGCACCCTCCTGTGTCTGGGCGCTGGGGGTTGGCTGAGAGCTTTAGTGGCATTATATAATACTATGACTAGGACTGCCTGAGGTGTCTTGGACTGGGCTATGTTACCTGTACCAAGGCTTGGGTAGAATGTGTATTAAGTAATGATGTCAAATACCCTAACCGAATTTATATCGGGGCTGTATACTTGTCAGCTTGAGTTTGGTTTTAGCTGTTCACTTTAGTATGAGTGCCTGTGGTATGTTGAGCTGGGTTACTTGGTGGCTGAGGAAACGTTATCTAAGGCGTGGGTGGATGTGTGCAGCTGTGTATTTATGCAGATAATAAATTTGAAATTCCCTTAGAAAATTAGTGTAGTATGTATTAATACTAATTCATATTTTTGTACATGTCAATAATATTAGTACTAGGGGTAAAATTTTCATCAGAAATCCTCTACGCGAGATATGAGCGATCTTACCTTCTCAGGTGTAATTAATATTAGTAGCTGAAAAACAAAAAACAACAACAACAACTGTAATCGAAGTTGTGGATTAAAGATTTGATGATCTTAATCTGTAGGTGTCTTTTATAAACATTGCGCCATGTGATGATATATCTAAAAACAGATCAGGCAAAGCTGATTGGAGCGAATGTTGGTAGATATGTTCACTTAGATAAGTAATGGAAATTAGTAAATGCCTAATTTTGCTCTTCAGGTGGAATGCTTTTTATTTGATTCCTTGCATAAACAAATTCGCACAGTCCAGTAAAGTAAACAAATTCGCGCTCGAATAATGTAAACAAATTATCTAATTGACCCCGATATCATAGTTCACATGAAGCTGATAAGAATATGATAATTTTATCTTCATACTATTGAAGTGATCACATTATTTTCTTACCATTAGGTTGAGAGTGGGTTTAATTAAATGTTTTGATGAAAGAAGGTGGTGTTAGGATATCAATGTAGTATGATATCTTGTCTTAGATGAGTAATGGAAGTTGTTTGGGAGTTGTGATCACAGTCGAATAATGTAAACAAATTCACACAGCAGCCGAGTAAAGCAAACAAATTGAGTGATTTATGTTTTTTAATGTAAGATTCCCAATTTCTTTAGCTGAAAACAACAACAACAACAACTGATATTAATCTATAGGATATGATGTCTTAGATGAGTAGTGGAACTTATAATTGAAAAATTTCTTTTGCTGAAAAAAAGCAACAACAACAACTATAACGTAAGTTGTGGATTAAAAATCTTTTATAAACAAGAGTGATCATGCTAGATATTTGATATCTAAAAATAGATCACGGCTGCTTGGCATGTTAAGAAACATGAAGTAATGGAAATTAAAGTCTTATCAGAAAATTTTCGATGTAGGGATGTGTGTATTGCAAAGTCTTAGGTTTTATGAAAAAATTGTTTTTTTATTTTCAATAAAATTTCTTTTTGGGTGGGTTAAATTTAAAACTTTGATGACCTATGATATCAATGTGAGGTGATACTAATATAGTATGATATGTTTGCTTAGATGAGTAGTGAAAGTTGTATGGGTACAGTAAAAGACTTCTCATCAAATTTTTGGTGATAAGGTGTAATGGCATGACCAGTGTTGCCACACGAAATCTTTCTAGAGTACCTTGTTAGCCTAGCCTGAAAGTGTCCATAGTGAAGATCGTAGTACGGGGTTTAGAGTAGGTACTGTAAGTTATGTGTTAAGTTAAAAGTTTTGATGTATGGTATTTGGTATTTATCTCCTCGAAATGGTGTTGTACGAGTATCAGGAAAGTCGGAAAAAAGTTGATAATGCTTCAAGTTCAATAGTGAAGACCTCGATGTTGAGAGTGGGTATTTGGAATGATATAATTCTAGTAGGATATGGAAGTATTATTTATTCATCTTTAAATCTTACCATGAAAGTAGGTTGGGAGTTGATTAAATTAAAAGTTTTGATGAAAGAAGGTTGAGTTATTATATTAATATAGTATAATATGTTGCCTTAGATGAGTACTTGAGAGCTGTGAGTAATATGTGGAATATGTTGTAGATGAGTAGTGAAATTTGAAAATGTAAGATTCCCAATTTCTTTACTGAAAAACAACAACAACTGTAAATAATATATACCAAATCAATTTTTCACATAATATTTATCCACATCAAATTCATTATCTATTTTTATATCTTAAGTTATAAACTTTTTTCTCTGTATTTCACATCTAAAAAGCGATCCAGAGCAAATGTCTGTGTTAGGCTATGAGAGTTCGGCAGCAAAATCCCATGATATTTCTTATCATCTGTCTTGCTCTAACACATTAGGAAGCTTTAGTGAACATCTCACTCGGGACTTGCTGATATACTTCCTAGCTGTGGATATGTATGTATGTAACACTGAGATGAATTAATGTAATGTTGTGTAGTGTAAAAGAAAAACTTTCATGGGTGATATGGGGATTGGATCGATGTATGTTATGCACTAGATTGGTGGTATATGTCCTTATTTGATTGAAGCAAAATAGTTTCACGACTACCTTACCAAGATTTAAATATAGTTGAAATTCATAAAAATGTTGAATCGATGTCAAGAACATGTTAATACTTGTTTTGAGCACGAGCAGTGGAAATCGTGATTATTGCAGAGTAGATAAACTATAAGAGTTCTGGACCACTTTTTTATGCCTCCAGGATATCGCCACAGATGGCGCCACCGTCGCTAGGAGGTTTGAGCCCATGCTATATGTAGGGTTGTGTCTTGGTTGTATTGGTTTGTGTCTTGGATACATCATTGCGCCTTGGATGCACCATGTGTTGCGCCTAAATGTAGGCTTTTGGTTTCATTGAGTCTCGACTGCGCCCTAGCGGGATTAATCGGTACTACCGGGATGTGTCATTTGGTCTTGACTGCGCCCTAGCGGCATTAGCAGGTACTACCAGAATGCTCCCGTACTACGGTTTTCTTAAATAGATATGTGGTGCGCCTAAATGTAGGCTTTTGGTTTTGAACTAATATTAGTAATAATTAAAGTTAACGCTAGGAAATTTTTGTTTATGCCAATGGATTCTAGATGGTTGGGGTGGGGGTATTAGGGGGGACGAAATTTTCATCAGAAATCCTCTACGCGCCATTTCTTGAGTAAGGTACCCTAGTGGTCTTAGCCGGAACTACCAGCATGCCTTCATTTTGCTGTTTTCTTTTATTAGCGGGAGAGTTCTAATATCGGCATGACGTCATCATGGTTTTGCTGCACCTGTTGCGCGCCGGCAACAAAAGTTCACTTCTTCTGGTTGTTGCGCGCCGGCAACAAGGGTCAATCAACCGTAGAGTATCGAAGGGAAATGTGCTGGTTCCAAAAATTGAGAAGGCTGAGCTTGGGTTCCACGATTTTCTTTATTAACACTTTTTTAAACTTTTTACTTTAAACAATTTTTACTTTGACAAAATACTTTAATAAAACTCTGTTTTTCTATTTCACAACTTTCTTTGACTTTACACTAGAGGCCTTACCTTGGGTAGGGGGACTCTCTAGCTTCGGGTTTAGAATATTTCTGATTTGCCTTGCATCAGAACTCTCTATTTATTCAAAAACAATCTGCAGTGGTTAATACTCCCTTCCACTTGCAGATTGATTATTTAGCAATTTTTGTGGTAACCAATCAAAAATTACCTATTGAGCATTTTTTTTCTTGAAAAACAACCCAAAATCACCTATCAAGCATTTTTTCCAATAAAGGTGAAAAATTTATTGCATTAATGCAATTTGATTTTTCACCCGCAAATTATAAAAAATAATTGGGAACAATTGTATGAAAACAACGGTATCAATTTTCACACGAGTCCCAAAACAATAATTCACTTGCTTTATTATGTACAAATGACAAAAAGAAATTTGACGCCGGCGCTTCCGCTAAGGCAATTTCTTTTGGTCAATATGGTGCACAGCGGGTGTGAGGTAAAATCGTTTAGCGAGTACCATGCTTTACTTCTTATCGCTTTGAGTTAATCAGGTGATTCCATTATACGTTTGGCTGATTGTTCTCAAGCAAGAAGTCCAAAGGTTCTTATTTACGTGTAGAAAGGTGACAGGCCTTATCTACCTAAGAATTATTACCGTGGACATGGGTACATCTAACGATTACTCATTATGTGCTGCAACTTGACCACAGTCGTGTGCGCATAGTTGTTTGTTTATTGTTTTGGTTCTCACTGTGGGGTCGGATAACCGTGATTTATGGATGAGAGATGTTTGCTTGATTTTTTTAGGTAATGCGTTATGAATCAGAGGCAATTGAAGTGGTTATTGCTTGATCATATTATTTGGATTGTTTTGGGGATTCATAACACCTTCCCCCTTGAAAAAAAAATTTTCTTTTATATTCTTAAAGAGGATGTAAAAAAAATTTTGAGAGTTGCTGACGCTCGGAAATCTAGAGTACATAGTTTGATTAGTACTACGATATGATATTATATGGTACTTAATGGTATGTATGATACAAACATATGTTAGATTTAATTGTTATGATTATGATACAAAATTAGATTTAGTTGCTAATGATATTTTTATTCATTAGCTCCATCGTTTATGATTTATTTATGCTAGATTGAATGATATATTTTTTTTTTTATATATATATGTTGTGTTTCTTATTTTACAAAAATCAATTGTTACCAAGTGTGGTATTATAATAGTATTATATAAAAGCAACTTATTTGAGAGGTACTTAATTAGTTATCTGTGATTCTAGATAATGGTATTTTACTGGAAATACTTTTGATTTCAGTAATTTCTTCATTATTTGTTTTATTTTCTGTTAAGGTTTTCTGGTTCTTCTCTTTTTTAACATATCGCATGATTATTTTGATTACACCATAAGAAGTAAGTGTTATAATTAATAGATATATGAAAGAATAATGGTGTATATCATGCGTTGAAATATTATTTAATTTTTGTTTTTCCTCGTGCTCCAGTGTTTTTAAATCTTGGCTTAGATCGAATAGAGCTTGGTGATTTATGTTTTTTATTGTAATCATTTTCGGGAGTTCGAGTTTTATGTCTTTAAGATGATTAGCCATTGTTAGGTTAATTGAGGGTAAGTATGAATTATTTGAAATTGATATTCTTTCGGAATGACCGTATAGCGTTAGGTCGTTGCTTCTTATGTAGCAATTTGGAGAAATTTCTAAAATACCGTTTCTTTCGAGTGTTAGCGGTTCGATTCTGTCGCCGCATATATTATCTATTGTTAGAGGATTTCTAAGACTGAATAACCATTTATTTGGGTTGTTTAATTGGATCCAGAAAGTAGATGTTTTTATTGTTTTTACATTGCAGGATTTTGGAATTTCCGTAGTATGTTTTAATAGATCCATTTCGCATTTGTTTTGTTCGGCATTACTATTAAGGATTGGGTGTGTTATTTGACACAGATGAGTATTTGAGAAACTCAATTGGCATTTGTCGAAGTCCTCTGTATTCATGGGGTAATGCTTTTCGCGGTTAAAATCTACCAATAAATATTCGGTAGTAGGTTTTATGTAAAGAAAAGAGGTGTTTACTATACTTGGGAATGGTATAACTTTGTATGCCTGGAAAATTGTGTTTAGTGGTAATGGGATTTTAATTTCGATGATGATATTATTCTTGATTTTGTTTGTAGTTGTAATGCTAACTTTATATAAGTCGATAAGACTGTCTTGTGTGGCTGAAATGGGTAAGGTGGTTCCGGAAGGAAGATTTTTCCTAATAACTGTAAGAGTTTCCTCTAGTTGAAATGGGGTGATAATTAATGGATTGGGAATGCCATGTTTTATATCTAAAAGCATGTCGAGGATTGCTTTTTGCGAATTTTGGTATCTCATAAGTGATAGTGTAATGGCGGAAGTGATACTTTCTAGTTCTAAGTTTATGAAGGTGGAGTTCACTTCAGCTATTATGAAATTGAATGCTTTAGAAATTTTGTCAAATTTTTCTTGGATGTTATCAAATTCGAGTTTAATATCTGAGGATGTTTTATTAAAAAGGTTGATTGTTTTATCTACGATAATGGTTTGTGATTTAATGAGTTCTAATAGGTGGTCCTCATTTATTTTTAAGTAGTGGATTTGTTTGTCGTAATGCTTGGCATCGTCTTCATTGAGAGTACCGAAGAGTGTTTTGCTAAGGCTGCCTATTGCGTTTATTAGGCCGCGTCGAGCACGCAGATGTTTCGGATCTATAATTTCTGCATTTTGCTCTATCTCGTTAATTAATATTTTGATAGTTTTTATTTGTGACTCGCATGGGTGGTTTCGGGTTGGGTGTTGTATCTTAAAATGTAAACATTTTTTTCTATGTCTATTGTTTGGGATCTTAGGAGGTTATGCTCTAGTTGAAAATTGTCTAGGCTATAATACGTAACTAGTTTCCAACTTGAGCTGTATAATTGTATGTTTCCGTATTCCTCGAAATATATTCCTGGAGTTGAGGCGAAGTTTGTTGTCTTTGTTCCGCTCGTGACTCCGAATGTTAAAAACAAGATTAGTATTATGTACGGCATTTTGGCCTGGTGGAATAGAAGAAAAGAAAAGAACGCGATTACTCTATGAATAGCTTCAGATGGTTGTTATGGAGTTTTTTATTTTTGTTTCTAACTCTTACCACTGAATTCTCGGTTGAGGCAATTTGTACTATTTCGTAAGGGCCTTCCCATAAGGGAGATAATTTATTTTTTCTCGTGTGATTCTTCACTAATACCTTGTCACCAATTATAAAAGGTTTTGGCTTAGTAACGTGATCATAGTACGTTTTGGATTTCTCCTTGTTTTTTATAAGATTTTCTCTTGCTATTTTATGAGCATATTGGAGACGCGCTTTTAGTTCACTGGCATAGTTATCGTAGTTATACGTAACTTCTGGGTCCTTTTTTAGTGATGTTGGGATTTCTGCGTGAAATCCAAATAGTAATTCGTGAGGCGTGTAGCCTGTACTTGAATGATTAGAATTGTTGTATGTGAACATAGCGTAAGGGATCCATGTATCCCATGTTAGTGGATCTGTAGACACATAGTGTCTAAGGTATTCAGCAAGCGTACGGTGGCTTCTTTCTAGAGCTCCGTTTGTCTCTGGGTGGTATGGTGTAGTTTGTAACTTATGTATTTTCAAAAGTTTACAAATCTCACTAAATAGAGAACTTAGGAAGTTTGATCCTTGGTCCGTTAGGATTGATTCAGGTAAACCATGTTTACAAATGATGTGGGTTACAAATTGCTCAGCTACCGTTTTGGCTTCTGCGTTCGGTAGGGGTATAGCATCTGAAAATTTAGTCAGATCATCTTGGAACGTTAATAGATATTTGTTGTTTTGATAACTTGTTGGTAGAGGTCCAACGATATCCAAGAAGATTTTTTCAAATGGTTTTTTGCTTGTGGTAGTAATCTTCATAGGTATTTTCTTGTTTGCACCTGATTTATTGACCTGGCAAGAAGAACATCTCTTGATGTACTCTTGAATGTCTTTTTTCATACCTGGCCAGTTATAGATTCTTCTTATCTTCCCGATAGTCTTCGTTTGTCCCTGATGACCGCCTAAAGGAGTGACATGGTAATCCCTAATTACCTGTTCGATGTCCTTTGGGTCTTTTAATTGTACTATTTTATTGAGGAAGAAAACAGGCCTCGTGGCGGAATCCTTAAATTCTTCAGCACATATGAGTTTCAACTCGAAGTACGAAGTGCTGTTCAGGATTGGTATAGCAATTGGAATTATCTCTTCGTTAGATGACGATTCTTTGAATTTTTTAAATATACTCCTTGTTAATTCCTGATCTTTTTGTTCTTTAAAAGGGAGGGGTGCATGCCCCACTATATACGTAATATTCCCTTGTTTATATTCTTTGATTCCTCCTAATGGAATTTGATAATTATCAGGTAAATAAGTTTTTAATAAATTTTCAAATGTGGTGTTTACTGTCGGAATTATGAAATATTTTCTTTTGATATTCCGTGTTTCCAGTAAATTGTTCGAGTTTTCTCCCACTATTTTAGGGGTTTGGTTTGTTTGTGCCCTCTGTTGATTCCTTGTTATCACTTGAATATTTTTGGATTCTGGTACTATACGACTGAGTGCGTCAGCGTTAAGATTAGATTTCCCTGATTTGTGTATGATCTTGTAGTCATACTCCTCAAGTTTAATCCTCCACCTCATCATTCGGGAAGTGGGGTCTTTCAGATTCATGAGCCACGTAAGGGGCTTGTGATCTGTAATAATCGTAAATGTCCGACCGTACAGGTAAGGACGAAATTGTTCTACCGCGTATATTATTGCTAATAGCTCTTTTTCTATAGTTGAATATCTTGTCTCAGCCGGATTTAGGGTGCGGCTGGCATAACAGATTGGTTTGTCTTCTCCGATTTTCCCTTGCGATAAAACTGCGCCAATTGCATAGTTACTTGCGTCTGAAGTAACTAAGAATTCTTCGTTAAAGCGAGGATATTGCAAAATAGGCGGATTTAATAATTTTTCTTTCATGAGCGTGAAAGCTTCGTCGCAGAACGCATCCCATTTGAAAGTAGCATCTTTCTTTAATAGAGCCGTGAGAGGCTTAGCTATTTTAGCGAAATTAGGGATAAAGCGACGGTAATATCCAACAAATCCTAAGAAGGATTTTATGTCTTTTTCCTTCTTGGGTACTGGGTAATTTTGGACAGATTCTAGTTTAGAGGGATCCGGTGTTACTCCGTTTTCTGTAACCAAATGTCCAAGATAAGCTATTTGTTTGCTTAGAAAATGGCATTTTTCAGGCTGTAGCTTGAGATTATTTACTCTAAGCCTATTGAAAACGTGTTGGAGTCTTGCATTATGTTCTGTCAAGTTGTATCCGTAGACAATTATGTCGTCCATGTATACAAAACATTCTATGCCTTGGAGTCCGACTAAAACATTGTTCATCAGCCTTTGAAAAGTGGCTGGTGCACGTTTCAATCCGAATGGCATCCTATTAAAATGGTAATGACCGTAAGGTGTACTGAAAGCAGTTTTTTCCTTATCATGGCCCTCCATTTGTATTTGATGAAAGCCATTAGCTAAATCCAATGTACTAAAGTATTTAGCTTTCCCCAGCTGATCTAGTATATCAGTAATGTTGGGTAAGGGAAAGGCATCGCCGACTGTTATGTCGTTGAGGCGCCTGAAATCGACAACTACTCTCCATCTTTTGTTTCCTGAAGCATCAGGTTTTTTCGGAACTAGAAGTAGAGGAGAGTTCCAGGGGCTAGAACTAGGGCTTATGATTTCTTCTTGAAGCATTTTATTTATTTGTGAATTAATCTCAGTACGCTGAGATTCTGGAAGTCTATAAGGTCTTATGTTGACAATGGGTTTTTCAGGTAGCGTAGGTATTTGGTGCTTAACTGCACTTGTGCAAGTTAGGAAATCCCCATCTAGATAAAATATGTCATTGTATTCTCGACAAGTATCTAGAATTGTTTGGGCTTCTTCCGCGTTGCAGTGAGAGAGGTTTAGCTCGTTCTCGAGTCTATTTAGTCTCTGCTTTATTGGATCCTTTTTCGGATTTAATTTTATTATACTATAATTATTTAAGTTTCGTAGATGAGGTCTTATTTCTGTGTTTCTTATAGTAACCTCTTGCTGATTTGAGTTCAGGATTAGGATAGTCGCGTGACCTGTGTTGTCAGGTTCTATTAGCGTATTTCCTGTTATCACTCCTGGTTTCAGTTCTTGGTGTTCACTAAAGAAACAACCTCTTCGGTTTAGTTTTATTTTTGCTACCATTTGTGTACGTGCCGGTATTTTTATACTTTCGGCTTCGTACTGATTTATTTTGTTTATTATTTTCGAAACATTTTTTTGTTTCTTACCCTTAGGCTCACCTCTTTGTGGGGGGGCCTTGTCAACTTGTACCAACTGATAGTCTTGGCTTGGGTCTTTCAAACCTCCATACCTGCTATCTGAGCTGGTGTAAGTCAAATTGTCGAAGCTTGGGTCATCCAAACCTCCATACTTGACATTTGAGCTATGGCGAGACAATTTTTTCGAACTTGGGTCATTCAAACCTCCATATTCGTTTTTGCACACTGTCTCTGAATTTGCCTTAATAACTTTGCGTGTGGTTTTGCCTCCTTGGGGCTTATTAATTTTTAGTGATAGACTTTTGTTTTCGTAGTCTATTATGCTAGAAAATTTATTTAAAAAGTCATGACCTAGAATTCCATCATATTTAAGTTGGAGGTCATCTTTCACCATGTGTATATCGTGGGTAAAGAAATTTTTGCCTACTTGAAATTCGCATTTGGCGGTTCCTAAAGTATGTAGGGCTTTTCCAGCTAGAGGTGATACCTCCAAGCTCTTTGTTCTATCAACCATTGTGTCACCAAGTGATCTGGTTGCTTTAAGGACCGATATTTCGGCTCCAGTATCGATTAAGAAATTACTAGTATCAAATGCTGTGATGGAATTTCTGATCGTCAAAACTAGTGATTGGCGATCAGCATTGAGAGGGAGATAAAGCATTTGATTTAATTTTTCGGATGTGGATGGACATCCGCGGATACAGTCATCTGGCTGAGGCGAGACTGGGCGACTGTAATGGCATCCTCGTCTCGCCGCCGGCTGTTTTCCGATTTCTGTTGATTTTTTGATTTTATTTTGGCAGTTGCTGCTCTAATATTTGGCGACCGCTTAGGTGATTCTGTGAAATTCTGTTGGGATCTTTGATATTGAGGAACATAGGCCTCTTGTTGGTTGCCTTGAAAACGGTGATTAACTGGAGTATTCCGTTGATACTGTGGAACACTCGAAGTGTAATACCTTTGTGATTGATTTTCCCTTTGTATTTTTGTATGAGGGAATGACCTGCTATTACTTGGATAACTTTGCTGGAAAAGTCTTTTACGACATTCCGAAAAGTGATGATTAGGTATTTTGCAGTAGGAACAAATGAGTGAGGGTTTCTCCATTTTCACTCTTGTGGAATAACAGACTTCAGCTGTATGTCCTTTTCTGTTGCATTTTGAACAAGTTGAAAAATGATCATTATAAGTGGAGTTCCTTTCGGATTGGTCTATAGCAAATTTAATAGAAGCTGACAGCTCCTCGTGGCCTTTTGCCTTGGTTAATAGACGAACCTGACTGTCTTTGAGGCCGTCTTCAAATGCTCGGAGAACCATTTTTTGATTTTCTCCAGCTAAAAGATTTTTGAGTGTTTGATCATTCGTAAAACTAGAGGTTGCATCATCATATAATGCTAACAACTTGCGAGCACGAAAGGCGTAATCTTTCATATTTTCTCCAGATTTTTGTCTGAGAGCTAGAATCTCATTTTGTATTGAGACTCTAGAACGAGTCTCTAAAAATTGCTCTTGCAGGGCCTTTTGGAGTTCTTTCCAAGAATTTACGTCGTTATATTTAACAACTTCATAGGCTCTGCCTACCAGTTTTGTTTTGATTATTTGCAAAAATAGAGCTTTTTCTGTTTCTGCAATACCTTCTTTCTGAAACATTTCACATGTATTCAGAAATCGGTGTAAATCATCAGAATTACCATCGAATTCTGGAATGAGTGATCTAGCATCACTGAGAGATAATTTTTCGGCTCTTGCCGCAACTTGATCGTTGGTCATATTGCGAGCTCGTTTCCGTGCAGGCCTTCTGTGGATGATTAGCCCAGGAAGAAGCGTATCTCTTACGCCTCGACGCTTTTGTAGTCGAGTATGAATTTTTTAAAAAAAAAATTTTATATTTTCCCGATATGTTTTTTTGTTTTTTTTTTTTTTTTTTGAACTTGACGAGTATATTAATTTAACTAATATCCCGGAGAAATATTCACAACACCGAAAAGCACTTGATGAGAAAAACACTCGAGAATATGAACTTTTGTTAATAATAAAAAAGGGGTGAAGACCAGGAGTACATTAAATAGTTATATTTTAGTTATAATATAGGTATAATATAATAAAGTAAAATACTTATATAGAATATAATATTTATAATATAAAAACCTTATAACTCTATTCTAGAGCGTCCAGTACCTTTTGATAGAAGTCCACGTCGATTGCTGAGTTGAAGTCCTCTTCTGGGTACAGCTGGTATCTCAGCGTTCTATAAATCGCGTATGCTGACGGGTTCTCGTGTTTGAGCAGGATGTCCAGCAAATGGTCGATTGGGTCTGTATATTCCTCGAGGTCGTCCAAACAGGGATTGTAGATGGGGCCAATGCTTCCCTCTTCGTCGGATGACACACTGCTTCCTTCGGATCCGGGGTTATAGTAGCAGTCCGTAATATCTTCCTCAAGCTCTGAGAATGAGCCTACCTCTGTCGTCTCTGAATAAAGGTCCGCCTCTGAGTAGGAGTCTTCTTCCGAATAAGCGTCTGCTTGTGGGTCCGCTTCTGGCTCGAAGTCTAGCTCTTCGTCAGAAAGTCCCAGTGGACTGATATGTTCTTCTTCTTTTGTCCAGCACATGAGTTTGTGGGTGTAGTCGAGGGTCTTACTAACCGTGTGACTTATCCCACCGCTGCCACCAGTTTATTTATGTTGCGCGCCGGCAACAAAAGTTCACTTCTTCTGGTTGTTGCGCGCCGGCAACAAGGGTCAATCAACCGTAGAGTATCGAAGGGAAATGTGCTGGTTCCAAAAATTGAGAAGGCTGAGCTTGGGTTCCACGATTTTCTTTATTAACACTTTTTTAAACTTTTTACTTTAAACAATTTTTACTTTGACAAAATACTTTAATAAAACTCTGTTTTTCTATTTTCTATTTCACAACTTTCTTTGACTTTCCACTAGAGGCCTTACCTTGGGTAGGGGGACTCTCTAGCTTCGGGTTTAGAATATTTCTGATTTTCCTTGCATCAGAACTCTCTATTTATTCAAAATCAATCTGCAGTGGTTAATACTCCCTTCCACTTGCAGATTGATTATTTAGCAATTTTTGTGGTAACCAATCAAAAATTACCTATTGAGCATTTTTTTTCTTGAAAAACAACCCAAAATCACCTATCAAGCATTTTTTCCAATAAAAGTGAAAAATTTATTGCATTAATGCAATTTGATTTTTCACCCGCAAATTATAAAAAATAATTGGGAACAATTGTATGAAAACAACGGTATCAATTTTCACACGAGTCCCAAAACAATAATTCACTTGCTTTATTATGTACAAATGACAAAAAGAAATTTGACGCCGGCGCTTCCGCTAAGGCAATTTCTTTTGGTCAATATGGTGCACAGCGGGTGTGAGGTAAAATCGTTTAGCGAGTACCATGCTTTACTTCTTATCGCTTTGAGTTAATCAGGTGATTCCATTATACGTTTGGCTGATTGTTCTCAAGCAAGAAGTCCAAAGGTTCTTATTTACGTGTAGAAAGGTGACAGGCCTTATCTACCTAAGAATTATTACCGTGGACATGGGTACATCTAACGATTACTCATTATGTGCTGCAACTTGACCACAGTCGTGTGCGCATAGTTGTTTGTTTATTGTTTTGGTTCTCACTGTGGGGTCGGATAACCGTGATTTATGGATGAGAGATGTTTGCTTGATTTTTTTAGGTAATGCGTTATGAATCAGAGGCAATTGAAGTGGTTATTGCTTGATCATATTATTTGGATTGTTTTGGGGATTCATAACACACCTAAATAAGTTTTCTTATCAGGGAAGTTGTAGATATCAGCATTATTCGAATATCACAACATGATATCACCATGAACAGATTCTAGACGATGTCAGTGAGCGTTCTGGGGTATGTGTGTATTGAAAAGTCTTATGGAGACCATTCTGGGGATACGAGACCACTTTTAGCGCTCTCCAGCATAGGGAAATAGCATAGGATTTTGATTTTGTTTCTGAAGTTCGCTTATTTTTCATCTCGAATGGTCCCCTGGTGTCATTTGCTGGTACTACCAATTTTTGTTCATCTCGGGCTTGGGGATACGAGATCACTTACAGCACACTCCAGCATAGGAATATAGCATAGAATTTCGATATTTCTTGAGTAAGGTTACCTAGCCGCATTAGCCGGAACTAATAGCATGCCTTGGTTCTGCTGTTTTCTTTTATTAGCGGGGAAGTGCTAGATATCAACATGGCGTCATCTTGGTTTTTATTGAATAGTCACAGTTGCTTTTTCGAGTCCAAACACCATTTCTTCAGCAAGGTCCCCTGGTGGCATTTGCTGGTACTACCTATGTTGTTCATCTCGGGTTCGGGAATACGATATCACTTACAGCACTCACCAGCATAGGGAAATAGCCTAGGATTTCGATATTTGTCGAGTAAGGTTACCTAGCGGCATTAGCCGGAACTACTAGCATGCCTTGGTGAAAAGGTTTAGGTTTTATGAAAAATTGTTTACTAATTCGTTCCGAAAAAAGCTGGAAAAGTCCATCTATTAAATCTTGCAAATATTTCTATTAAAATAATTCACCTCAATGTTTTTAAATGTACTTTACTAGCATAGAAAAAATTAAAGCTGTTATCAGAGCTGTTTTAAATCTGTTAATCTGTTATCAGAGCTGTTTTGAAAGCTGTTAAGCTGTTATCAGAGCTGTTTAAAAGCTGTTATCAGAGCTGTTTTAAAAGCTGTTAAGCTGTTATCAGAGCTGTTTGAAAGCTGTTAAGCTGTTATCAGAGCTGTTTGAAAAGCTGTTAAGCTGTTATCAGAGCTGTTTGGAAAGCTGTTAAGCTGTTATCAGAGCTGTTTTAAAAGCTGTTAAGCTGTTATCAGAGCTGTTTGAAAGCTGTTAAGCTGTTGGCAGAGCTGTTTGGAAAGCTGCTTACCTGTTATCAGAGCTGTTTGAAAAGCTGTTAAGCTGTTATCAGAGCTGTTTGAAAAGCTGTTAAGCTGTTATCAGAGCTGTTTAAAAGCTGTTAAGCTGTTATCAGAGCTGTTCTAAAAGCTGTTAAGCTGTTATCAGAGCTGTTTGAAAAGCTGTTAAGCTGTTATCAGAGCTGTTATCAGAGCTGTTTGAAAAGCTGTTAAGCTGTTATCAGAGCTGTTTGAAAAGCTGTTTATCTGCTATCAGTTGAATAAAAAGAAGGCCATATATAAAATATCATTTATTAAAAATTAAAAAGTATTAACATATAACTCTTAGTGTATCATTCTATTTCACATCTTATAATCCTATGGGACCGAGCTATAATCTCGATGTTAGATGTAATCAAAATTTCCTCTGTCTGTCGTTGAAATCAACATCTGCCTACAGCGCAAGTTTCCATGATCCTTTATGAGCTCTCCAAATAAACAAAATGAGAATTTCTAGTGCTAAGTTAAATCGCACTTCTTAAGGCACAAACCCCATCACATATCGGCTAGAAGATTATCAAGGAAATCCAATCACAGGAGGCTTTTATGAGTTGGAGCTGCTGAGAGTTAAACACCCAAACCTATATCTCGTAGAGAAAATCTTAAAGAAGAGTGGAGATAAAGCTTACGTTAAATGGCTCGGATTTTCATCAAAACACAATTCTTGGATTAATAACAAAGATGTTTTATAATTTCTTGAAAAACAACTATAACTATAATACAATTACAATACTTTTTTATTTTAAAATTATACATGTTCAAAACAAATTACTTGAATAAATGAAACTAAAACTATAATACATTTATTATTTACACTTGACTTAGATTCTTTCTGTGGCTGCTACTTGTTGATCTGATGAAATAGAGTAATGTCCCCATGGTAGAGTATCCGTCGCTCCGCTCATAATTTGACGCTTATTATCATAGGGACTCAATGCAATCTTTTTTTGACTGATAGTGTATACGTTATGGTGATGAGATCGTATGGAGCTCTGATTGGCAGTTAATATTCACTCGTTATTCAAACATTCGACGTAGTCTTCGAAATTGATATGCTTCTTGACTATATTAGCCTTTACTCCTTTCGTTTTTTTTACAGTTTTACCAGCGTTTATACGCAGACTGTACATTATCGAGTGCAAGCCTACAAATTCGCTCATGATTTTCCCATTCAGCTCATCCTTCATTAGCCCAGGAATCTTTTTATACATGAGCGGTAAATTGAATTCATTATCTTCTGGGTAATCACTTGTATCAAATTTGTTTATATTTTCGGCCATAAACTGATATGCATTTTTCTCTTCAAGTTCATATATTAGAGAATCTGTATCAGTATACATGACTTTACATTTATCTCCATACTCACGCTGCATAAAACTGTAGTGAAAATCGTAGAGGCATATTTTCGAAATTTCCATAACTGCCATTCCTATATAGAGCGGCTTATTGAATAATATTTTGAGTCGCCTTAATTCCACAGCAACTAAATTCTCATCAAATATCGTTGCACTGTGGAAGTTGGGTGCCGCAATCCGAGCTTTTGCACCATAGCAACCTTCCCACTTCATGCAAAGCTTGATATCGCTATACTTGCGTACATTTTCCATGGTCTTACCAAAAGCTGCATTATTCATCTTCTTATAGCTGTCCTTCTCATGATCGCTTGTAGCCTGCACCCGTTTGGTGGTATTTAAGTCAATATATGTCTTAAGCCAAGCTGATTGGTCGAATTGAAGTACCCGGTGCACTTTTTTCAGGATGAGTCCATTTGATAAGCATTGCTTCAAATTTCGGTAGTGTATAACATATTTAGTTTTTGGATGTAATGTTGTCAGAAGCTTTTCTAATTTTGCTCCAGGTGGTGCTGCATGCTCAGAGCAAAACAGTAAGTCCTTATGCTTATCATGCAGATGTTGAGGATAATCCAAGTCGACTTCGAATATGTATCCAGTTGGACAATCATCAGGAATTTCGGAAACTTCAATATTGGGAACATCAACCCATTTGAATCCTCCGGTTGGTAAATGCTGTGACATGGCCCATCCATAAAGGTTATTGACATCTGTAAGTCCTTATATTTATCATGCAGATGTTGAGGATAATCCAAGTCGACTTCGAATATGTATCCAGTTGGACAATCATCAGGAATTTCGGAAACTTCAATATTGGGAACATCAACACATTTGAATCCTCCGGTTGGTAAATGCTGTGACATGGCCCATCCGTAAAGGTTATTGACATCATAATACATCAAGTATTTCTCTTTCTCCTCAGGCTTAAAATCATCCATATATTTGTTATTGGCTTTACTATATCTGTTCGAACATTGACTTATACCACCTCGAATGCCTCTCTCTATGAATAGCAGTATATCTACGTCAGTTATCAGCTCTAATTTCACATTAGTGTATTTTAGCATAGCATCCCATGTTAGGCCTGGCATGGTGTAATAATGTGCTGGATCTAAATTGTTTGTCTTCATGCACACTTCTCGAAAGTTCTCAAACACATCGGCCAATAGGAGAACATCAGTCTTAAGGTATAGATCTGAATATTCACCAAGTGTTTGTATTTCAAATTTTTACCAGACCTCTTCTGCATGATTGTAGTCCTCAGGAGATATAGCACTGTCAGTCAGTTTATTGTAGAACGCTTCCTGTGTTGGCAAGTTCCGGAAATCCAATTTATCCCAGTCATCAATAAAATCATATGGGAAGACACCCTTGCGTGTAAGAAGTTTGATAGTGTCATCATCCAATCCCTGCCATACTGATCTTGTAGTGTTTAATTTATCCATCGGCAGCAATGATGATAGCTTATCTAAAGATTCAGCCATAAAACGGAAGGAATCGATGAATCTGAATTTTATGTAGCTGCCATCCATGTGCTTGGTGAACGAGATATATCTTTCCTTGTTTATTGGCAAGAGATCAACATTTCCTGGGAAAGATGTAGCTATCGCCTTAATAATGAAGTGAGCATCATATCCAGATAAATTGTGAAAAATGACTGGAACTATGGAGCAATCTTGGTACATCAGATTGCATGCATTGTGCGCTGGCCCTCGGTATTTTCCTGTTAAAAGAATTTATGAAAAGAAATGAGTTGAATTATGCTTCTCAGTATTTACCTGTTAAGTGACAATGTTTTGTTTCTCGCATTCGGGAGTGTGTGATGTTAATTTTTCTTCAGAGTAAAAGTAGAGCAAACATCTCTCACGAATATACCGTCTACCATTACGCTACGAAGTTTGCTTCGATATGAGTCGAGAAAGATCTGCTGGCATCATCATCATCCATATGATCTTCATCATCATCATCAGCCTGGTCATAGTCATCTTGTAGCATTAAGAGATTTACATGTCGCTCCATCCTGTGTTTCGTGAGTCTAACTGGAACTGTGGTGAAGAAACGCTCTTTCTCTAGGATGAACACGTTTATTGATAAATCGTTCTGGCCTTCAAATTGTGTAATTTGCTTAAGCGTCATTGGAAACGTTATTCCAGTTAAATTTAGCACAGTTGAATAATGTGGATATGATGAGGTCCTATCGGAGTGAACATTTGCAGGATATAGCCCTGATGTTATTGAACACGCGAAGCATGCTTCATCATTATTTTGTACATTGATGCAAGCTTTCTTTGATGTAATCTCCTTTGGCAGAGGTATATAAAATGATCCCCGAATCGGCTCAAACTTGTTGATATGCACCGCTAAATGTATTATAGAATGCAGAGCCCAACCACTGTCTTTCTCTTGAAACTCTTCCAGCTGAGTAAGTATTGGGTCGTATATATTTAATTTATACCACTCATTCAAATTATCGTCCACACTGACTGGGGCAGTTCTTGCTTGGAAGTCCTTAATGTCTTTAATAACTTCATTATCACCAGTTTCTTTAATAAACTCACCGCAAAACGTTGTAGCAACTTTAATATGATATTGTTGTTTGAATGTATTCTTAATGCGGCGAGCAAGTAATTTGGAAGCATCTTGCATAGAAAGCTTGGGATCTAGGTGGCTTATATTCACGATAACACCTGCCCCAATTCTACCTACGAATGCTGTTTTTATTTCTTCCCACTTAACAAAATCACTTCTTATTACTCGTTGATTAATTCCTCCACCTCGATGGGGAGCTTTGATTAACACTCTCAACGATTTTATTTGAGAAATACAGCTGTCCAAATGTCGTTTCATAGCATTCTTATTGCACTTCCGAAATGCTGCTTGAAATTTACAAATGTTTCTGTTGCACTCTTTAATAATAATAATATTGTTTTTTTCACAAAATTTGCATCACTTAAACACTTCAAAACATCTTCTCGCAATTTATTAATTAATGAAAATCTTTCATTTATTACTCTGATAGACATTTTTAATTTTTTTTATTCAACACTAACACTGTGAATCACTTCGATTGACTGGTGCTCCCCAAGAGTTTGCTTGCGCTTTTATAGCAACGGTTTGTAAACATGAATGATCCTGCTGCTACAATAATCATTGCACAGGATGAATTCCAACGAATTTGCTTACAGGCTGAGATGATATCAAATTTCACGATAAGAAAATCACTCAAATTAATTTGATTACTTTATTTTGCTGGTCGAATTTGCAAATAAGATTGTTTACATTACAATGAAACGTTTCGATCAGCAAAATTCTTAGAACAATAAAATGTTTGGCTGCCTACAGGAAGTGTGGCATCAATTTAGATGAAAGGAATAAATGTGCTGATATAGCTTAAATTTCTTTACACAGGTGTGCATGACTCATTCAGCTAAAATGCGAATTTGTAAACAGGAAGTTTACACAGGTGTGTATGAACCATGCAGCTTAAATGCGAATTTGTTTACGAATTCCAATGAAACGTTTCGATCAGTAGAATAAACATGAATCATTTGCTGATATTGCTTAAATTTGTTTACAACAGGATGTTTACGAATTCCAATGAAACGTTTCAATCAGTAAAATTCTTGGAATTGGGTTGCTTACAGGAAGTGTGGTATCAAATTACATAAATCATTCAGCGTATTGTGCTGATATTGCAAATTTGCTTTAAACAGGATTAAACTTGTTTTGGAATCATGACTATAAATTGAGGAGCTGAAAATCAAGTGTTGATATTACCTAAATTGGTTTACTTTATTCTCTTAAGATGATGAAATTACATATAGAAAGATTGTTGGAATGTAGAAAGATTTTATTGAAATAATCAAGTGTTGATATTACCTAAATTTGTTTACTTTATTCTACTCGAGCTGCTAGCAAAATTACGTGAAAAAAAGATTAGAGGATTGCTCTGTTGTTCTGAATTTGATTATGATAATATCTAGTGTTTATATAACAGTTCAAATCATTTGTATTGCAGCTGCAAACTATATGAATTTGTTTATTCTACTCGAGATGATAGCAAAATTACGTGGAAAAAAGATTAGAGGATTGGTCTGTTGTTTCGAATTTGATTATGATAATATCTAGTGTTTATATAAGAGTTCGAATCATTTGTATTGCAGCTGCAAACTATATGAATTTATTTACAAGAAGTGTGATTATATTAAATTACATATTGATGCTTTATAAAAAATGCAAGATTTTGCAAACGCATTATTTTTTATCAAGATATGCATAGAAGAAGTTCAAATTATCTAAAGAATTTAGCTCATTCTGAATTGATTTTCCGAAAAGCCAAGATGTCAGAAGTAAGTTGCTCTGAAATTTATTAAAATATTTTTTTAATAATTAATTTTTTTTTCTCCAAATACAGCAACAGCAGCAACAACAACAACAACAACAGCAGCAGCAGAGCCAGCAGCAGCAGAGCCAGCAGCAGCAGCAGAGGCAGCAGCGTCGCGAAGCTGTGAGTAATTTTTTTATTATAATTTATAAATATATAATAATTTTGCTATAACTCCTAGGTCATTCATGGGATGAATATGTTGCGAGGGACGCTATATAGAAGCGAAAGCTTCTATAATGATCTATCGTTAACATTTGCAGCGATTCAGAGAACTATGAAGGCTGAAAAGATCAGACTGCGGGCTGCAAAAGCGGCAAAGGAAAGTGAGTTACGCCAAATTGAGAACAAATTGGCGAAGTTAAAGCAAAACATTAGTGTAGTGCGGAAATTCAACAATTTTATTATTGAAAACTAAAAAGTGCAAAAAGTGAAAAAAAGTGAAAAAAAAAATTTAATTTAATTTAATTTAAATTTAATTTAATTTAATTTAATTAGGAAGTAATAATAATAATAATTATATTTATATTAATAATAATTTTTTTTTATGTAAATAAGTCTCTTTTATTTTTGGCTCTGTGGCTCTTTTCAAAATCCTTAAACTAGGTGGCAAAAGGCTCTACAATGTGTAAAAAAGACAGACAATGACTAATCTAAAATAACACAAAATTGGTCAAAAGGGACAACGAGAACAAATTAGACACTAACAATAAACGAGAAGAAAAAAATGAAACATTAAATTCTCAAAAGAGACTGTATATAACGGATAACAAAAATTTTGAAAAATGCCTAAAATATGAGAAAACAAAAAATTTATTACTTGTCCCAATTTTGACAATTGGGTAAGTGGCAGTTCCAAGAAGCTTCAATTTCCAAAATAATCTAATAAAAATATTTACCTAAACGAACGAATTTTCAACAAAAAATTTTGTAATTTAGCACCGAGACCGAAACCGAATCAAAGATAAATGACCGAACGAACGACAAAATTTAGCCGATACCGTTATAGAGTCCCGCGAGGGCGGCCTGTAGTATCGTAGACCTCTACAAACTGCCCTCATCATCCCTCCAGCTTAGGATCTCTAACAGAGTGCTTGTCCTTCCCACCGCACGTGCAACGATTCCTAAGCGGGGAGAAGCCCCGTGGACTAGTGTTGCAAATGCTGTGGCCTGCTCTCACCAGCGAAAGACAAGAGCTCCATCGTGCACCGACGATAGTGGTTGCCATGTGCAGTTGAATGTGTCTGCGTTCGTTGCCAGATATTCGAGACGTAAACGTCTCTTCAACCTGTCAACGAAGTGGCGTTTAAGTGCGTGTGCGTGGTGTTGTGGGTCAGTGTTCTGATTCCCATCTTCGACTCTCATGTAGTACAGGTGAATTGTAGATTTGGCCAGTGTCAGAACAAAGCTAATCAAACAATTCACTCGACTACAGACCCTTGGTCCCCATAGAAACGATGTCCTAGTAATGCCGAAATTCGGGTGGATCAACTGACACATACCACGCACGAGATCCATTAGACCCTGCAAAGCCGGACAAGTGAAGAACCTGTGAAACAGGGTGCCTTCACCACCACAAACTGTGCAAATCCTCTGAACTCGGCGGTCGATATGTGACAACTGATTAGGATGCATAAGACTGTGATGCAGCAATTTGAATGCTACTTCAGCATCTTTGTAACTAGAAGGATAACTGTAGACTACTCTGCAAGTTATCCCTCCATCACGCCCATATTCACCCCGAGGTGTGTTCGCCATCTGTTGTATCCTGTATACTCCGGGGGTCTTATTGACATAAGCACGTCACGGAGCACACGTGTTGTAAGTGTGCTGAAAGGTGTGTGTGGTGGTCTGTTCAGAACGAAAGCATCTTCCAACGTAGTGCCAGGTTCACTGGTCCAAGTTGGCGAAATCTCTCCCGCGCAGAAGCAGCCAGGTCGTGTAGTTGTGCAGTGTTAGTGTTTATTCGGCAGTTTCCAGAGATATCAATAATATCTCCGAGAACTGTCAGTGTATGCGTGTCAGCTTCAAAACCCCGAGCATTACTGAACACTGAATCTATTAATTCAGGATTAAACCTGATTGGAATTGACGCGAATTGCGTGTACCGTATAGCATTCCACTTAAGGTGAAATGCTGGCCTGATTCTGCCCCAGCTCTGAATCGTTGAGATTAGATCCTGTGGCCAGTCACGAGGATAAGGTGGTCGAACAGAGAGTAGGTAGTAATACTCCCCTATGCCGATCCCTCCAGTACATTCACCCACAGTTGAGAAATCAAGCTGTCTCTCTGGCAGAACACTCGTTGGAATGCACGCACTTGGAGGCACCTTGATTTCACAACCAAGTTAGTGAGACCTAATCCACCTATCTTGACTGGCAGACAGAGCGTGCTTTCAGCAACCCATCGTCTTCTGCACCAAAAGGCGTCTATCGCTTTTGCTTGAAGAAGACTTACGAAGCCTTCATCAAAACGTCTCAGACTTTAGCAGATGAACGATGGACGAGGTAATCAAATAGTTTATCACGACTGACCTACCCATTAAGGATAATGGAAACAGTCGACTACGCCATGAGTTTACAGCTCTAGAGAGTTTCTCAAGAGCGATGCGGCTATTATTTGATTTACTCTCGCGTCCGATATACACACCTAAATACTTCAGGCAAGTATTAGTCCATTGGATGTTCAGTGGAGTATCTGTACGATCTCTCCACCTCCTCACACACAAGCCTTGACTCTTACTAAGGTTGATTTTAGCGCCCGCTATACGTTCGAACTGTTCGAAAACAGCACGAGCGACCGGAAAAGCTTCATCTCTTGTCACGAAAATAGACAGATCATCCGCATACGCCAACATAAGAGGCCTCACATTGATATATGGCAGACGAACCGCATACTGTCCGAGCATTCGACGAAGATTCACCAGTAGCGGCTCCAAAGAAAGATCATAAAGCATACCTGACAATGGACAGCCCTGTCTGATACCTCGATGAAACGAGATAGGAGCCAGAACTTGTCCTTGATGCTTAATCAAAATCGCTGAATCTCTATACAGCTTCCCGACGATATCGAGCCACCTGGGCGGAAACCAAATGCCTCGAGAGCAGTCAAGAGATACTCGTGCGAGACACTATCAAAAGCCTTTTGCTGGTCAAGTGAAATCATGGCCATTTGTGTACCTGTCTGCTCATGGTAGGCAAACAAATGCTTGGCTACCGCGATGTTGTCGTAGATACTACGGCCAGGTACACAATAGGACTGTTCCGGGTGTATTACCGAAGCAATCACTGAGCGGAGTATCGCCCTAATGCCCCTTTGCAGACGATTTTGTAGTCTACATTGCATAGGGTTACTGGCCTCCAGTTCCCCATCCTCTGCAAATTTCCCTTCTTTGGAATCAAGCGCATCACAGATCGCCTCCAACTAGAAGGAAAGTCTGAATGCGTCTCAACCGCCGAATTGAAGACTTCCAAAAGGTCAGGAATTAATAAATCCCTGAAACGTATGAAGAATTCTGGAGTCAAGCCGTCATAACCAGGTGAAGTGTGTCGCCTTAGATCCTTTGTCGCAGCAATCATATCCTCCAATGTGATTACTGTATCCAGGAGCTCCTTACTGTCTTCAGAGAAAGTGGGAATATTCTCAAGGAATTCATGAGTGGTCGAGGATGTTGTCGACGTCGATTCTGAGTAGAGACTACTGTAGTAGTCTCGAATATATTCTGATAGCTGTTGTCCGTTGAGGACTTGTCCAGATTCATTAATTATCGATTCGACCTCACAAGAAGCAGTACGACGTCTAGTCGCCTGAAAGAAGTACTCAGTTGGAGAATCGCCTTCTCTCAGCCAGCGCGATTGGCCGCGCAGCACAAACTCCAAGCTGTGCTTGTAAGTCTGTGTCGCCAAGCGTTCGTTCCTTTATTCTATTGAAATAAAGAATCAACCCCGGCTGAGTTGGGAGAAGAGCTGCCACCCGAGAGACCTCGGCCGACAAGCTAGAAGCTTGATAGCCACTTCGATTGAAACTCGTCTCGATAAAAGACCGAATCTTGAGCTTTCTAACATCCCACCATTGACTAAGAAAAGGAAAGTCTGCTTTCCTCTCTTGCCAATCGTGCCAGTAATCAATGAACTCATTGATGAACTGCTCGGAATTCAACAAATAGTTGTTGAATATCCAGTATGCAGTTCGTCTTTCAACTAGAGTGCTGGTCGCCACCACAAGAAGATGATCACTAATCGAACACACTTCATGAGTGACACCAACGAAATGTTCTAGTATTCCAGGTGAGACGTAAAGTCTATCAATTCTGGAGCCTGCGAGACTTCCATGGATATTTCGCGAGACCCTCGTGTATGATCTAGTCGTAGGATGCATCCAACGATAGATATCCACGAGTCTGAAAACACCGACAAAATTCCTCAATCGAGTAGCATTGACAGAGTTGAACTCAACTCCAGAGTGCCGATCCATTGAGGGATTCAGAGTGCAGTTGAAATCACCCCCGAGGACATTTTCGCCGCTAAAATTCACCAGACAGGACTGAACACTATCAAGAACTTGTCTTGTAATGTCCTGGTCATGAGGAAGATACACGTTTACTACCTTGATATGTTTGTCTTGAACGACAAAATCCAAGGAAGAAGCGAAGCCTGGGAAGATATCTGTATAGACAGGAGACGATAGTGTAAATTTGTTGGATACAATGATTGCCACCCCTGAGCCTCGGCGAGGCGCAGGTGTGGCAAACATTGCATAGGCAGAGTGTAAATAAGCATAGCGCTCAAGTTGTGTATATGTGTCTTGTGTGAAATTCGTCTCCTGTAGAAGTGTAATGTCCATATCCAACATTTTGACATGTTCGATAGTGCTGTGTAATCTTGTATGAGCACTTAAACCCCCGGTGTTAAGAGAGCCTATCTTGCACATTCAAAGAGATGAAAAGCTCAAACGATGAATGTGCGACGTCTATTGACGAGGAGAATCGGCCAAGCGATGCTCCTGAAGCAACTCCTCCACCTTCCTATGGAGACGATCTAACCGAGCTACATGGTTGTACTTCCTCCTCTTCTTGGACTCCTGTTGTAGGATTCGAAGCTGAGGAAGTAACAACGGCCTCTCCAGCTCCTTTACAAGAATGCTCCAGATTTTATCTGAGTTCTTCTTGTACTGGAGCTGGGTAAGAATTTCAGAGATCTTCTCCCTAGGAATGTTTTCCATCCCCTTCGAGACCTCAAATTGGCTACCAGTCGAAATGGTGCTACCACACGACTCGTAGCCACTGAAGCTCGAGAGACCAGTCTCATCCAAACAGGTCATTTCGCAGTCCGAAAGCTGTTCGAGAGATGCTTCCGCCTCCCTCACAACAACCTTCGAACCGCGGGCACCACTATCGTCCTCCTCCGAGTGGGGCCGTTTTGGAGCGACTGGCTTTGCTGGCTCTGGAGGAGGCAGCATCACCCGGTCAACTTTCTTCCTCCTCGTCCTCTTTTTTTTTACTACTTGGCTATTCGACTCCTCGTCGGAAGTAGCCGTGTTTTCACGTGCCGACGTGGCGCCGTTTACAGCCATAACTATTTTGCCTCTAGGACAACTTCAGGCACCTTAACCACTGGCTGCTCCAAAATAGCAGGTTGAGTGCCGGCCGAAGGCTCCTTCTCCAGATCCACTACTGTAGTAGTGGCTTCCTTCGAGGGAACCCTCGGTTCAGCCTTCTTCCCGGTTCTCCTGGGGCAGTCAGTAATAAAATGCCCTACCAAATGGCAAGTATGGCACTTCGCTTCGGTGCCAACGTCTATCCAGTATCTCGAGCCGGATATGCCCAGGTAAAAGCCTGACGGAAGCGTACACCCTTTATTCAAGGTGATGGACGCTTCCCCGGCTAGTACCGAAGATACCCCGCCCGAGACCCTCGTCCCCAATTTTAATGGGAATAGCGCGAACCTTTCCATGAACCTTCCCGAATCTCCCAAGGAAATTCGAGAGGTCTTCATGTTGGGCTCGCATAGGGACCCGCGAAAACACGACCTTCGTGGGCTTCTCTTTTAACGGGAATGGAACGAGGTGCCTACTCTACACCTCGATGCCCTCAAGCATAAGCTTAGTGGCGCTTTCGAGGGTTGTGGTATACACCTCGACCATTCCTCCAGCTATAATTCCCATTGAGAAAAGCTGCTCACGGGAGATGACGCGGAAGATTGCCTTCAGGTATGCAGTCTGAGGACATCCTCTGATGTGCCGGGGATCATGGTGCTGCTGTTAAGGATCTTGGTGCTGGCGCTGGTGGTACAGTTGTTTTTGACTGCTTCTTCTGGCCAGTTGCTTTTCGTGAAGAAAGCGCTGGCCTTAAGAATATCGTGTTGGACTTAGGCGCTGAAGCCGAAGCCGTTTTGACAACATCTGATAATTTCGGATGTTCTCCATTCATTTGAGATGTCTCCAGTTCTGTAGCATGTACAGATGCGATTGCTGTTGCTGTGTTAACTTCTGGAGCTGATGGTCCAGGAGCTTTCGCGACAGCAATTGTGGCTATAGTTGCAGTCTTCTCCGGTGCAACTGGATGCACATTTTTGGCCTCTTCAGTAGGACCCGTATTGACCTTTTCTGTGGGCCCTTGGGTGTTTTTTTCCGGAAGAAGAAGAAGACTTATTTCGCTTCTTCCTCCTTCCCTTTAATTTGGCAGGATCATCTGACCCCCAGAATCACTACTGCTCGCATTCATTTCGAATGCGGCAGAGCAATCTTACAGGATTTTACCAAAGTTTGGTATTTTGTGTTTTTTATTTATATTATATATTTCACTCCAGTTCTTTTTCAAATTTTTGCAACAGTTTCTATTTTAAAATTTAGAATTTAGGCGCTCATGTTGCCATGGCAACGGCGAAAAATTGATTTTAATTAATTAAATTTTGCAAATGTCAAATGTTTAGATTTTCTGGTTTAGTTTTTAACACAATTTTGAATTTTTTTTTGTGTTTTTCTTACGTAAGAACGACACTTCACACTTACTATTCACTTATCACCACTTTTGAATCTTTTTCAGGCTAATATACTATATTTCTTCGACGCTTTATTTGTTAAAATAAACTGACACGTCCGCTCTCTCCAGAAATAATAATAATAATAATAAATAAAAAATAATTAGTTTCCTTGTTTCATTTGTTTTATTTCATCCAGCATCATTCGAATTTCACAACATGACATCACCATGAACAGATTCTAGAAGATGTCGTGCAAGGTAGATTCCAACTATTTTGGTGGATCACTGTTGGTTCTGAGGAGGGGGAGGGGAGGGGGGCTGAAGTCGCTTTTGTACTGGAAATATGACATCATCTTGAAGTTTTCTTTTAGGAGGATACGACAACAACCAATGTAGGTAGGTATGTTGACTTGGATATGTCCGTCTTCAGGGCTATACGTCACCGACCCTGAGGTCATTGACCTTTGACCTTTGACCTTTGACCTTTGACCTTTGACCTTTGACCCTTGACCCCTGACTCTGATGGCATTGACCTTATCACACACACACACACACATACACACACACACACATACACACACACACACACACACACACACTACGTCATACTAAAAGATTTTCTACCGACTAATGCCACTAGGGAACTTTACTCCAGAAATGGCGTTTGCACGCGAATCAAAATTATGGAATATGCTAAATTGTATCAGGGCATTGGATGGGAAACATATCACCTACCATTAAATGCCTGTAGTACTCGCTAATGCCGCTAGGTAACCTTACTCAAGAAATGGCGTTTGCACTCGAATTCTGTAAAAGCCTAGACGCAACATTTAATGTTTGACACCCAGAACGCTCACTGACATCTTCTAGAATCTGTTTATGGTGATATCATGTTGTGAAATTCGAATGATGCTGATATCTACAACTTCCCTGCTAAGAAAACTTATTTAGGTGCAGCAAAACCATGATAACGTCATGCCGATATCTAGAACTCTCCCGCTCATAAAAGAAAACAGCAAAATGAAGGCATGCTAGTAGTTCCGGCTAAGACCGCTAGGGTACCTTACTCAAGAAATGGCGCGTAGAGGATTTCTGATGAAAATTTCGTCCCCCCCAAATACCCCCACCCCAACCATCTAGAATCCATTGGCATAAACAAAAATTTCCTAGCGTTAACTTTAATTATTACTAATATTAGTTCAAAACCAAAAGCCTACATTTGGCGCACCACATATCTATTTATGAAAACCGTAGTACGGGAGCATGCTGGTAGTACCTGCTAATGGCGCTAGGGTGCAGTCAAGATCAAATGATACATCTCGGTAGTACCGATTAATCCCGCTAGGGCGCAGTCGAGATCAATGAAACCAAAACCCTACATTTAGGCGCAACACATGGTGCACCCAAGGCGCAATGCTGTATCCAAGACACAAACCAATACAACGAAGACACAACCCTACATTTAGCACGTGCTCAAACCACCCAGCGACGGTGGCGCCATCTGTGGCAAAATCCTGGAGGCATAAAAAAGTGGTCCAGAACTCTTATAGTTTATCTACTTTGCAGCATGTTATGAAATTCAATATCTAAAAATAGACCACATGAAGGTTATTGGGGTGGTAAAAAAAAAAAAAAAACATGAAAGCATTAGGTTAAGAGTGGGTTCAGTTTAAGGCTTTGGTGAAAGAAGGCGGTAGTAGATATTAATGTAACATGATAGGCGGCATCAGTCAATTTTGGTGAGCCTCAGCGATAGGTCAAATAAGAAATGTCAACCGCGCTAATAAATGAAAGTTTTTCTAGTAAAAAGAGTCGTACAAAACGGCATATGGTGAGCTGTATTGGACAGACTAAATCGCCGAGAATGTTATTGAAAGCCACCAGTCGAGGTGGAGAAAGTACTCAGCGTGTAAGAAAAAGTGATTTTGTAAAGTGGGAGGAAATAAAATTAGTATACACAGACAGAATTAGAGCTGGAATTATTGTAAATATAAACCATACAGATCCTAAGCTATTTATACAGGATGCTGGTGATTTATTTATACGCCGTATTAAGAATATTTTAAAACGCCATGTCAATATTAAAGTTAATACAAAGTTGTGTGCTGATTTTGCTAAGGATATCGGTGACAAGGAAGTTATAAAAGATATTAAATATTTACAAGCAAGAACTGCTCCAATCAATGTAGACGATAATTTAAATGAGTGGTATAAAGTTAACATTTTGGATTCAATACTCACTCAGCTGGATGAGTTTCGAGAAAAAGATAGCGGCTGGACATTGGACTCCATTATATTTTTAGCAGTACATATCAACAAATTTGAACAGCACCGAGGATCTTCGTACATACCTCTACCGAAGGAGATTGCTTTAAAGCAAGCTTGCATTAATATAAAAAATATTGATAAAGCATGCTTCGCTTGGGCCGTGACATCAGCACTATGCCCTGGAAATATTAACTCCTGCAGGACATCATCATATCCACATTATTCGACTGTGCTAAATTTAACTGGAATAACATTTCCTATGACGCGTGAACAGATTAAACAATTTGAGGACCAGAACGATATATCAATAAACGTATTCATCCTAAGGAAAGAGCGTTCCTTCACCACTGTTCTAGTTAGACCAACGAAACACAAGATGAAGCGACATGTGAATCTATTAATGATACAAAATAATTATGAGCAGGATGATGATGATGATGATGATGATGATGATGATGATTATGATGAAAGCAATAACAGGTTTCATTTCTGCTGGATTAAAAATCTTTCACGGCTTGCATGGAAACAAACTTCAAAACATAAGGCTAGATTGTATATATGCGATAGATGTTTGTTCTATTTTTATTCTGATAAAGAATTAGCATCACATATTTCTGAATGTGAGAAAGAAAAAATTAATATTGAATTAAGGAAACCCAACCATAGAATTAAATGTTAATAGCATAACGAATACTCTACCATTGGGAAACATTACTTAATTCCATCAGAGCAACAAGGAGCAGCCACAGAAAACATATGATCTAAGTCTAGTGTATTGTAAATAAAAAAATGTATTATATAGTTATAATTCCATTTATTGAAGTAATTTGTTTTAATTGTATTATAGTCCAAGTCTTAAGTCTAAGATATACATTACTGGAAAATAAAGAATATGTTATAGTTATAGATATATTGAAATCAGGAAGCCCAACAATAGAATGATACACTAAGAATTAAATGTTAATATTTTTTTTTAATTTATAATAAATCAATTATTATATTTTATATATGTTATTCTTTTTATTCCATTTACCTACTAAGTCCAGAACTCCTCAAGGTATTCTTTAATAATATTTGCCTACTACAGAGGGCTCTTAATCGGGCGACTGAGCCTTTTACCCAGAATGCTAAGTTGAGCGTGATCGTGAGAAAATACATTGACATGTCGGCTTGATCTTGGCCTCTGGCATCACCTTTGAAACCGGAAGGGTATTTTATCCTTGACCTTGATCCAGAGGTGTGTGTCTTGGCGGCTACAGCCTTAATCAACTACGTCACAGGGGACTCTATACAGCTTTTCAAAACAAATTTGATAACAGATAAACAGCTTTTAAACAGGTGTGATAACAGCTTAACAGCTTTTAAAACAGCTCTGATAACAGCTTAAGAGCTTTCCAAACAGCTCTGATAACAGCTTAACAGCTTTTCAAACAGCTCTGATAACAGCTTAACAGCTCTGATAACAGCTCTGATAACAGCTTAACAGCTTTCCAAACAGCTCTGATAACAGCTTAACAGCTTTTCAAACAGCTCTGATAACAACTTAACAGCTCTGATAACAGCTTAACAGCTTTTTAAACAGCTCTGATAACAGCTTAACAGCTTTTAAACAGCTCTGATAACAGCTTAACAGCTTTTCAAACAGGTCTGATAACAGCTTAACAGCTTTTCAAACAGCTCTGATAACAGCTTAACAGCTTTTCAAACAGCTCTGATAACAGCTTAACAGCTCTGAAAACGGCTTAACAGCTCTGATAACAGCTTAACAGCTCTGATAACAGCTCCGATAACAGCTAAACAGCTTTTTAAACAGCTCTGATAACAGCTTAACAGCTTTTAAACAGCTCTGATAACAGCTTAACAGCTTTTCAAGCAGGTCTGATAACAGCTTAACAGCTTTTCAAACAGCTCTGTGGGAAGTTGAATAAAAAGAAGGCCATATATAAAATATCATTTATTAAAAATTAAAAAGTATTAATTCTTATAATCTTATGGTACAGAGCTGTATGTAATCAAAATTTCCTCTGTTTGATGAATCTGCCTTTGAAATCAACATCTGCCTACAGCGTAAGTTTTCATGATCCTTTATGAGCTCTCCAAGTATACAAAATGAGAATTTCTAGTGCTAAGTTAAATGGCAATTCTTAAGGCATGCCTCGCAATTACTTTGTGTTTGATAGAATTTATATAGCCTCACAACTTCTTTTGGGCATCTAGCGACACCACAACATTCACATGTATCTGGTCCATCCGTTGAATCATCACTTGACCAAGGGCAGCTTATATAGTGCTCACCAAATTTTGAGTAAACTTTTTCAATATTTTCATATAATTTAAAAAAGTTATAGCATTCTTGGATTTGTTTCTTATGCTCATCAAGTAAGATGTTATTATATTCTCTTAAAAACTCCTCAATATCCATCTTAACAGTCCAACATTCGGGAGGACACTAACCACTAACCAAATTCTCATACATTTGCTCGGGATCGCTTTTTAGATGTGAAATACAGAGAAAAAAGTTTATAACTTAAGATATAAAAATAGATAATGAATTTGATGTGGATAAATATTATGTGAAAAATTGATTTGGTATATATTATTTACAGTTGTTGTTGTTTTTCAGTAAAGAAATTGGGAATCTTACATTTTCAACTTTCACTACTCATCTACAACATATTCCACATATTACTCACAGCTCTCAAGTACTCATCTAAGGCAACATATTATACTATATTAATATAATAACTCAACCTTCTTTCATCAAAACTTTTAATTTAATCAACTCCCAACCTACTTTCATGGTAAGATTTAAAGATGAATAAATAATACTTCCATATCCTACTAGAATTATATCATTCCAAATACCCACTCTCAACATCGAGGTCTTCACTATTGAACTTGAAGCATTATCAACTTTTTTCCGACTTTCCTGATACTCGTACAACACCATTTCGAGGAGATAAATACCAAATACCATACATCAAAACTTTTAACTTAATACATATCTTACATTACCTACTCTAAACCCCCTATTATGATCTTCACTATGGACACTTTCAGGCTAGGCTAACAAGGTACTCTAGAAAGATTTCGTGTGGCAACACTGGTCATGCCATTGCACCTTATCACCAAAAATTTGATGAGAAGTCTTTTACTGTACCCATACAACTTTCACTACTCATCTAAGCAAACATATCATACTATATTAGTATCACCTCACATTGATATCATAGGTCATCAAAGTTTTAAATTTAACCCACCCAAAAAGAAATTTTATTGAAAATAAAAAAACAATTTTTTCATAAAACCTAAGACTTTGCAATACACACATCCCTACATCGAAAATTTTCTGATAAGACTTTAATTTCCATTACTTCATGTTTCTTAACATGCCAAGCAGCCGTGATCTATTTTTAGATATCGAATATCTAGCATGATCACTCTTGTTTATAAAAGATTTTTAATCCACAACTTACGTTATAGTTGTTGTTGTTGCTTTTTTTCAGCAAAAGAAATTTTTCAATTATAAGTTCCACTACTCATCTAAGACATCATATCCTATAGATTAATATCAGTTGTTGTTGTTGTTGTTTTCAGCTAAAGAAATTGGGAATCTTACATTAAAAAACATAAATCACTCAATTTGTTTACTTTACTCGGCTGCTGTGCGAATTTGTTTACATTATTCGACTGTGATCACAGCTCCCAAACAACTTCCATTACTCATCTAAGACAAGATATCATACTACATTGATATCCTAACACCACCCTCTTTCATCAAAACATTTAATTAAACCCACTCTTAACCTAATGGTAAGAAAATAATGTGATCACTTCAATAGTATGAAGATAAAATTATCATATTCTTATCAGCTTCATGTGAACTATGATATCGGGGTCAATCAAATCTCATAACAGCGTGACTGATTGAGAAATTTTATTGATAATAAAAAACAATTCGTCATAAAATGTAAGACTTTTCAATACAAACTCCTAGATACAAAAAAGATATTAATCGCTCAATTTGTCTGCTTTACTCGGACGTATTTGTTTACGCAAGATATCAAATTACCAGCCGCCTGGCCACCTTTTCTAATGCTTTAATTTCCATTACTTCTAATGATTTCATGTGTCGTACCACCCCAAGCAGCCGTCATTTATTTTTTACACATCGAATATCATAACATGATCATATAAAAGACACCTACAGACCACAACTGACGTTATAGTTGTTGTTGTTGTTTTTTTCAGCAAAAGAAATTTTCAATTATAACTTCCACTACTCATCCAAGACATCATATCCTACAGATTAATATCAGTTGTTGTTTTCAGCTAAAGTAATTGGGAATCTGACATTAAAAAATATAAAAATCGCTCAATTTATTTACTTTAATCGGCTGATGTGAGAATTTGTTTACATTATTCGAGCGCGAATTTGTTTACTTTACTGGACTGTGCGAATTTGTTTATGCAAAGAATCAAATTAGAAGCATTCCACCTGAAGAGCAAAATTAGGTATTTACTAATTTCCATTACTTATCTAAGTGAACATATCTACCAACATTCGCTCCAATCAGCTTTGCCTGATCTGTTTTTAGATATATCATAACATGGCGCAATGTTTATAAAAGACACCTACAGATCTTAATCAAATCTTTAATCCACAACTTCGATTACAGTTGTTGTTGTTGTTTTTTTGTTTTTCAGCTACTAATATTAATTACACCTGAGAAGGTAAGATCGCTCATATCTCGCGTAGAGGATCTCTGATGAAAATTTTACCCCTAGTACTAATATTATTGACATGTACAAAAATATGAATTAGTATTAATACTTATTACACTAATTTTCTAAGGGAATTTCACATTTATTATCTGCATAAATACACAGCTGCACACATCCACCCACGCCTTAGATAACGTTTCAGCCACCAAGTAACCCAGCCCAACATACCACAGGCACTCATACTAAAGTAAACAGCTAAAACCAAACTCAAGCTGACAAGTATACAGCCCCGATATAAATTCGGTTAGGGTATTTCACATCATTACTTAATACACATTCTACCCAAGCCTTGGTACAGGTAACATAGCCCAGTCCAAGACACCTCAGGCAGTCCTAGTCATAGTATTATATAATGCCACTAAAGCTCTCAGCCAACCCCCAGCACCCAGGCACAGGAGGGGGCACCTCAAGGTCAAATTGTAGCCTCCAAGACCAGATAAAACTTAACCAGCAACCTCTACCAATACAGATTCCCACCACTTCACAAATATTTATAGCTACGATCTCTGAGATGAAAAATAAGCGAGCTCCAGAAACAAAATCAAAGACTTATGCTATTTTCCTATGCTGGAGAGTGCTAAGAGTGATCTCGTATCCCCCAAAACTCGAGATGAAAAACTTAATGTCAACTTAGAGGCTACGAGTCCGAGATGAAAAATAAGCGAACTCCAGCAACAAGATCGAAATCCTATGCTATTTCCCTATGCTGGAGAGTGCTGAAAGTGATCTCGTATCCCCAAAATGAGCTCGTATCCCCAAAATTCGAGATGAAAAATAAGCGAACTCCAGCAACAAAATCGAAACCCTATGCTATTTCCCTGTGCTGGAGAGTGCTGAAAGTGATCTCGTATCCCCAAAGTGATCTCGTATCCCCAAAACTCGAGATGAAAAACTTAACGTCAACTTAGAGGCTACGAGTCCGAGATGAAAAATAAGCGAACTCCAGAAACAAAATCGAAATCCTATGATAATTCCCTATGCTGGAGAGTGCTAAAAGTGGTCTCGTATCCCCAAAATGATCTCGTATCCCCAAAATTCGAGATGAAAAATAAGCGAACTCCAGCAACAAAATCGAAATCCTATGCTATTTCCCTATGCTGGAGAGTGCTGAAAGTGATCTCGTATCCCCAAAGTGATCTCGTATCCCCAACATCCAAGACTCAATGGTGCACCCAAGACACAGTGGTGCATCCAAGGCACAATGGTGTATCCAAGGAACAAACCACACATCCCGGTAGTACCGATTAATCCCGGTAGGGCGCAGTCGAGACTCAATGAAACCAAAAGCCTACATTTAGGCGCAACACATATCTAACTACGACAACCGTAGTACGGGAGCATGCTGGTAGTACCGGCTAATGCCGCTAGGGTGCAGTCAGGACCAATTGACATATCCCGGTAGTACCGGTTAATCCCGCTAGGGCGCAGTTGAGACTCAATGAAACCAAAAGCCTACATTTAGACGCAACACATGGTGCATCCAAGCCGCAATGGTGTATCCAAGACACAACCCAATACATCCAAGACACAAACCTACATTTAGCGCGGGCTCAAACCACCTAGCGACGGTGGCGCCATCTGTGGCGAAATCCTGGAGGCTTAAAAAAGTGGTCTGGTGACGCCATAGTATATCTACTGCTGTTGTTGACCATCAGCTGTTGAGATCTGAGAAGGCATCGAGTGAAAAGGTATTCCAAGAAACACTCCGCCCCAGAACCAAGCACACTCACACTAGCGCCACTATCCAACAAACCCCTGATTCGCTGTCCATGAATGAACGCGTCGGCATACGGCCGGGGATCAGCATTGGTATATAAGACAGTTTCTGCGATGGCAGCTTTTAACACTTTTCGCAAGCTGAAATAGTTTGCTGAGCGAGGGTGGTCATTTTATCGAAGCTATTCTCGAGCTCAGAGTCAATGGGAGAACATTATGTCGAATCATAGGAAGATGTGCGACTACAATCGCTGATGTTGGTACACTCGGTATTAGTGTAACCATCTTGGGTCGTATATAAATCCGCTCTATAATTTGAGTTATTAGACGGTAATGACATACTAAGGGTTGAAGAAGGAAAATCAGGTGGATTGAGCAAAGCTTGCTCCTGTACTTTCTGGGAATGATTTGTATCATATAAATTCTCTACCTGTAGCACTCGGGCTCCGTATTGGACGACGCTTCCTCTGTAGATGGCCTGGGGACTTGAAAGGGAGCCAGAACACGAATTGTCCCTAAAAAAATCTGACTCCTTCATCGGTTTCCCGACGAACAAACAGCACAACGTGGTTTGATAACGCCATCTTCTCCGCATTCGTAGCAAAATATTCTTCGCGAACCTGAAGAACAATCATGATAACTATGACCGTCCACCGCACAGTTCCAACACGTCAAAATTCTGCGGTTTCGAGACGAAGGTCGTTGCTCTTTATTTGAAAATTTTGGATGATGACCTGACTGAAAAGCTTCTACTGAGCATCATAGGTCTGGTTTTAATTGTGATGTCAAATAGTGGTTATCTGAATACATTTCATGAACGGTTCGACCCTGAATAATTTCTCGAGGAGGACCGATGTCTGACCAAAGCTTCTCAAAACGATTGCATAAATCGCGCAGATCTAAGATATTGTGCACTGAATACGGTAACAGAGCCTCTTGCAATGCTGGCTTCATATTACGTCGCATGATTACAATTAGCTCCACTTTAGGAATGGGGATAGTCATCCTTGACACTAGAGCATGTACAGATAATCGGAAATCAATGAAAGAATCACGCTGGCCCTGTCTCCGGGCTTCAATTAATTTTCGAATCTCATAATCTGACTCCTGATTTTGAAATTCACGAAGTATCGCTAAATGCAATTCTGACCAAACAGGAAGAGGGTTTTCCCTGAGATACAACCAAGACCAATTCGCTGCTTTCCCAGCAACCAAAGTATGGAATCCTGCACACAGGTCCGCATCAATAACACGCTCCAGCCGAACCAGAGACTCTAGACGGAATATAAATTTCAAAACATCCAGCCCAGAAGTCCCATCGAAGGTTAAACGCCACTTAAACACTGGACTTCTGGTCGGGCTTCTCCTATTTCTAGCCGCAGGAGTTGCATTTCCGCCAGGACCATTTCGAAGAGGTAACCGCAATTGATTAGAACCAGGCTGTTGAAACGAATACAAATTTTCTGGCTGTCTGACTGGATCTAAAGCCACCTGATTTACATTTCTTCTAGGACTCTGAAAAGAAGTCGCCGCAGGACACAACAGGGTACTCAAACTATTAGAGGGCTTATCCCGGAGAAGATTATCAAATGCAAACGCATCGCAGGACCTTTCGTGTGCTAAAGAAAATACTTAGTCCCTTCCACACGTTTGAAATTTTCAGAAAAGTCGACCATTGAATAAATAATTGGAGGCCTTTTTGACACGGATTCAGTCAAACCTTGTTTATCTACTCCATTTACTTGTTGAGACATAACAATTATAGGAAAATCAACCTCGCGGGAGCCTCCCGTTGCTTCCTCAAAATCTACGATATTTAATGTGATCTAATGTTTTCATCATACTACCTAACTCTCTTCCTAGCTTTTCTGCTTGCACTTGAACCGAAGGTACAGAACCTGGAAGGCGATTTGCCCTGTCCCATAAATGAAAAACCTGTACTTTATAGCATGACAAGTCGACAACGGATGTAGCGGGATTGGAACTCAAGTTACGTTGTAGATTTTCTACTCGCACAGATATGTAGTGCAATTCTGACTTAGGATTCTTAGGATCGTGGGTCCCACCTGGCGCCTTACTTGGATCAAGGCATTCCTCATGTTATTTTTGAACTAATTGCCCTACTACGTCAGATACTAGGTAAGAAATATTCCGCACTGAACATTCAATGCTAATTTCCTCTTCAGATAGAAAAGAAAATGCATTATACACTGATGATGGTAAAACTAACGAGAAAACAGACTCAAGGTTTAGTATTCTTGACACAATTACTGCTGTTGACACAGATTAGAGACACGATGCAAACTCTGTCCAGTAAATAGTAATAAATGCGTATATAAGTAATATAAATAATAATATAAGTAACACTTTTAAACAAGGGGGAACTTGAGGAGGCCCACCAATTCCCCCACCAGTACACACTCAGGCGAAACACATTTCTTCCTTAAAAAGGAAGCTCAATACACTTCCTCAACTCTCTCCTCCCCCGCGGAATAACGCATCCATCCGAAAATACCACCACGGCATCACGTTAAAACTCCCAGTCTACACAACGGAAGGCAGATCCAACATTGATGATCACATGTACTCAGTAACAAACCAGTAGCAGGTTTTGTTTGAAACAAAATACGATAATAAAACAACACGCGATACCATACAAAAAGACAAAATACAATACACTATAATAAATACCGGTTTATTCTGGAACATATCGGACGAGCTAAACGTTTACCCACAAAAAGGTGGTGCATCTCACACACAAGGCTCGCCCAATCACCACAGTCGGAACACCCATCATAGGTCCACAACTTAGCTAAGTCTGGTCAACATACCCCAGACCAACAGATGTCTGGGTCGGACTAAATACCGTACATTAAATGAGCATTACTCATTAACGACCTCCAGACACTGCCTTTCCCGAAGCATGTCGAGCAACCTTAGGCACATATATTTAAAGCTGAAAGTTATAGCAAAGGAAAGAAAGAAGAGAAAAAAAACCCGGTCAGAACCGATCCGATTGAGCAACATCCAAGGTGAGGAAATTATCCAAAAAGGAGATGAATCTCGTTCATCAAATCACCACAGACTCAATGCCGTCCCGGAGCGATCCCCAGCAATCTTGTAAAAAAAACGAAGAACACACTAGTGAAAGTAATTATAGGAATTTAAATGTTATTACCTAAAATGAAAACTTGAGCAAAACCAAAGATTTTACTGAGGAAAAAAAACCGAGAGTTTGGGCGCCATCTGTAGCCAACGAGCGAATCCGTCGTCAGATCCACTCATTTCCACTTGGAGCTGAGTATAAATGAATACCGCTACAGACACCTCCGGCCACAAAATTCATCTTGGGACTAACGTAGAGAACGGACAGCATTTACCAGCCACCGATCAGTCGGGAGAGGGGATTCTTGCTCTCTACACCCACTAGATGCTTAAGTTCGCTGTGCAAAGAGAAAAAAAACTAGTCATACGGACGGACGGATGGACAAGTAAAATGATACCGACAGACGGACGGACAAAAAAACCAGACAATATATATACAGGGTGTTTCATAATTGGTGCACCAAACTCAAGGGTTTGATAGCTGAGGTGGGGACCATTTTTAGTACTTCTTCCACTTTACACCCTGTAACTTTCTTGATATACACCCTATCAAGGTGGGATTCATCTCAGATGATAGCAAACCGCCCAAGCTTTCCAGTGAATGCCCAATCAGCCTTCTTGTCATCTTCCGTCGGAAGTAGTAGGACGTCAAATTCAAAAAATTGGAAAAAATTCCTAATTTTTTCAAATTTTAACGATTTTCCCGCCAAAATGCATGATAACTGTACAGTTTTATTACAAGATTTAGAAACCCCGGATTGTTACCTTTAATTTGACTAAGAACATGTACCTACCTAAATGCAAACGTTTTTGAGATATTCCTGTTTCTTTCATTAATTTAGTTACTGACGATCTTAATCGCGCCTACTATTATGCAATTCCACGCAAAATGTAATTCCACGCAAAAACGGTTGCATTTAGGTAGGTACATGTGCTTAGTCAAATTAAAGGTAACAATCCGGGGTTTCTAAATCTTGTAATAAAACTGTATGGTTATCATGCATTTTGGCGGGAAAATCGTTAAAATTTGAAAAAATTACGATTTTTTTTCCAATTTTTTGACTTTGACGTCCTACTACTTCCGACGGAAGGTGACAGGAAGGCTGGTTGGGCATTCACTGGAAAGCCAAGATGATTTGCTATCATCTGAGATGAATCCCACCTTGGTAGGGTGTATATCAAGAAAGTTACAGGGTGTAAAGTGGAAGAAGTACTAAAAATCTTAACCCCCCCCCCCCTTCACCTTATAATTTTTTGCTTGTCTCCACCTCAGCTATCAAACCCTTGAGTTTGGTGCACCAATTATGAAGCACCCTGTATATATACACCGGAAGTTACAGGAAAAACCCAACAACGCGATGGTACTCACATCACCAATGCATCCGTGCAAACGCTCTGCTTCAGCAAAGACAAAGAGGAGAGTGTGAACTCCTGATATTAGTGGAGCCCCTTATCGCCGCAATAAAGCCCCAGGCTCTCTTCCTCCCCATGATCAAACCGCGAACGAGAAGATCTGTTCTCATGGTAAAAAAAAAACACAAAAGGAAAAGCGAAAGTTTTGTGGTTATTAATTTTATTAACCTTCCACTATTAAATGCATGGGGGTATTAATTTGATAGGACTAAACGTATATCTGACGAATCACAAAATTCTAGACAAAACAAACACTACTTTGCACTAACAATTAAGAGAGTCACCCCTTTTTCTTTTTTCTTTTCTTTTTTGCACAGGCAAAACAATATATATTTGTAATTCGCAAATTTGAAATTTAAATATAAAATTTGATCTCACAAACAATTAAACGAAGTACCTTTTTTGTTTTTCCACAGGTAAAAAAAAAAGATATATATATTTGCAATTCGCAAATTTGAAATTTATTATAAAATTTGATCTCACAAACAATTAAACGAAATACCTTCATATTTTTCCACAGATAAATACAATATATATTTGCACTTAGCAAATTTGAAATTGGTTTATAAATTTTTTGTTACCTTGCACCAAAAGTACAAGTCACTAAATTAACCTCCTGTTAATCTCGCAACTCACACGTTCACTCAAAAAAAACTTCCAATATTATCCTGCACTAAATTTGCAGGTTACCAAATTAGACTTTTCCAGCTTCAAATCACCAAAACTATTCGCTTCAACACTAAATATACCATACAACAAAATATAACATATGCATTACCATTTTTCAATAAAATTTTCAGGTTACTCCCTTAAATCCTTTGTGACTATTCACCATCAAATCCAAACAACCAGTATCATGCCATCCAAAACAAAACAAAAGCCTTCTCCCCCTCAACAGCCAAATTACTTTTTTCACAGAAGGTACCATCTCCTCTCGTGCCGCTTCTAATTTTTTTGACCCATCATCTGTCAGCATCCTTACGTCATGGAAAATTTCCGAATTTTTTTCCATTAAATCTGACCCTATAAGGGCATGAATTCAAAAATTGCGAGTACAGTCCCAGAACCAATAATAGTAAGGCTCAAGAAGCGCGTTTTAGAGTTACACAGAAGCGTGAAGTCTCATGGTGGAACTCAGATGGAACTTTAGATATAGCACGTGAAGACAATTAATTGTTTGTGGTAAATGTATTAACAACATACTCAAGTAGCGAAGGGACCAATTCGCTACAGAGCATTCGCAAAGAAATTTGTTCAGTTTGCCTTACCTGGAATTTAAAGGAGGCTATATTATTATCAAATAGTGTTATTAAGTGGTTAATGTATTTGTTAATTACCTGTGCGGCAGTGTTATTCCTACAGTTTTTCTGCGCGACCAGCCGTGAAGAGATTAGCTTAGCATGCCTTACCTGGAACTTAAAGAAGGCTACATTATTATGAATTAGTGACATTAAGTCAATGGTCATGGTCAAAGGTTTAAAGTTTACCTGGCACATCATTAGTTGGAAAGTACCTGCAAATAAACAGAAATTGTATTAGTGTTAGTTACATCATCTGGATGATTTGAAGTATACCTGGCGCTCAGTTAATTGGTATTTATCTGCCAAGGAAAAATAGTTTGTGAATATTAGGTGCCTTCTTCACCTGCAATCAAAGGTAGTGCATTTAGTAATTGATAAGTGGTAGACTATACGATATATATACCTGGATTCATTAAGTAGCTCAAATTTTTTTTTTGTGTACATTACCAGTGAATATTAGGTGCCTTCTTCACCTGAAGCAAAGGAAAACGAAAAAAAAGCAGTTCACGTCGTAACAACAGTTTTCTTTTACGAACATGTGCGATTAACGACTTGATGCAAGTCGGTTTTGTTACATACAAATTCCTTTTATACAAACTTTTGCAGCTAGTGTTTTGATATGATCCGGTCCATTATGTACGAGGAGTTTGTATGGACTTTTGCGGCTAACGACTTGTTATGATTTGGTTTACTATAAATATATATCAGTAGTATGAACATACGTAAATAACGATTTGATATATTTGATCCATTACATACCAACAGTTTTTATGAACATTTCTGATTTACCACTATGTACAGTGTGATCAAGTAAATATCTAACGCATCTATGAACGCTTACGGGTAGTAGTAGCACGTTTCGGTTGCTAGAAGAGCTGCGGCTTCCACCTAAATCCGGAGGAAGAACAAAGATGGAAATAAAAAAGGAAGAAAGTTTTTTCTCTTAAGTTCAGTTAACTAATGCTTCGTGCTCGCACCCCGTCGCCCATCCTTCCTTTTCTTAAACGGTAGGAAGCCGAGCAGTGTTATACGCTATCATCATCAACCAAGTCTTACGAAGGAAATCAATCGCCATTTAGGGTAGTATAACTCTACTGAAGTAAGTTCTTATTTATTTCTTTTTTATTATTATCATTATTATTAATGTATCACAAGTCAGCATTGCTTGTTTTGTTTTCATTTGGCCAAGCCTTTTGTAGGTGGCTTAGTTTTAAGGTCAGCTCAGTAGGGTCATTATTTTAGGAAGGTTTGTTAAGTTACAATTGTGAATTATTCATGGGATGTAAACAGAAAAGGATGAATGGTGGTCCGGAGTACGAGGTACCTCAGTAAATACTTATCGTCGAAATTTAGATACTTTAAATGAAGCTATTTCTATTGGCTACCTTCACCTTTCTTGGCGAGACGAACGCTCATGACTTCAGACGTCCATACAACTGAATACATAGAAAATATACGCTGACCGTCGGAATTTAGAGTCTGTAAATAATCTCACTGTTTTTTTTCTTTTTTTTTCTCTTTTCTCTTTTCCTTCTTCTTGTTGACATGAACTCACAAGTAATTCGACAGATAATGCTACGCCAGTAAATTCAACACATGACACAATGACGGATTAGGACGCCGCTTGTAACACACGAAATGGGGATGTGCATATCATCAAGGTTTTGGTGGCTTAGCCAGGGCAGATGGGGGCGTCTGGGCCCAATATTACCCAAAGCCGGGGTCTCGACAACACCTGAGACTCCTCCCAGATCTCTCTCCCTCTCTCTCTCTCTCTCGGTCATTCCATTCGTCTTCCCGGCGTTGAAAACTCTCCGGGAAAACTAAAACTTGTTAGGCGTTGCTGAGGTCTTTCGTTTTAATAAATAACTTTTTAATTAAATAACTTTTCTTCTTTCCAGGCTTTTAGGTTCCACCAGGAAGAGGAAGCCTGTCTAGATCTTATTCCTTTTTTGTCTGTCCGTCCGTCCGCAGTCTCACCTACAATTCCGGTTTTCTTTTACTGTCCGTCCGTCTGTCTGGTCAGTCTTATGATAATTGTGTGCACAGCTTAACGAGCATCAAGGGATGTGGGTGGCAAGGACCACCCCAAGCCGGTTGATCGCTAGCGGCATATTCGCTGTGCAGCCACCCACACTTATCCTACGGTGATTTTGTAACAAAGAGGTGTCGGACGCAGTGTCTATCTATATCCAGGTAAGAGTGAATATAGGTAGATCTGTCGACTGTCAAGCTCTTCGTTACACAGCAATTCGTCAACGTCTTTGGCCTTTAAAAGGAAAGGGAATTGCGCGTTCAATAGTTCAACATTGCATTTAATGTAACAAAAATAAGCCCAAAATGATGACACAAATAATGGGGCCCATCTGGATTCACTATAAAATTTGAGGGAAATGACCACAAAGGCGTATGTGGCAATATTCTGCTGCTTCGCAACCAAGGCTGTTCACCTCGAGGTTTTAAGTGACCTTATTACGGAGGCATTCATCGGATCATTAAAACGTTTCATAGGTAGACGAGAGCAAGAAACCAGCTAGCAAAACTCTCTGAAGCAATCCATTCCGGACATTCAAGGACAGCAAAAAGTCACGACCATGTGCAGTCAGAAAGGAATCGACATCATTTTATTACTCCACGCTCTCCACACTTTAGCGGGTTGTGGGAGGCCGCCATAAAATCAGCCAAACATCTTTTGGTTGGCACATTATCTTAACATATGATGAACTTGAAACCGCCCTGGTTGATGTAGAGGCAATTCTAAATTCTCGCCCTCTAACGTCACTGTCTTCAGATCCCAATGATCTTAGTGCTCTAACAACTGGGCACTTACTGATAGCTGGACCGCTGACAGCACCAATTGATTCACAAGCAAAACCTATAAAGGCTAAATTGCTGAGAAGTTGGGAGTTAGTTTATGATATAACACAGCAATTTTGGAAACGGTGGTCTTCGGAATACCTAAATGAGCTACAGTATCGATTTAAGTGGAAACAACAATCACCCAATGCCAAGCCAGGAATGCTTGTCATTTTGTTAGAAGATAGTTCACCAGTGCAGAGTAGCCCTTAGGCAGAATTGTAGAGGTTCATAAAGGAAAAGATGGTTATGTTCGGGTGGCAGATGTAAGAACGTCCACAGGAGTCCTTCGCAGACCAATACATAAATTGGCTCCATTACCAGTTCTAAACCATCACCTACAATAGCAACAAAAAAACAAAAACTTTTCTGGGAACATCGCTACTTACGTTATTACTAACTGTCTTCATGGTCCCGTGTGCTAAAGGTGACCTCATCGAAATCACGCAGTTCGTGCCTCAATTAGGCATACACTTCGAGGACCTTGGAGCGACAAACTTAATAACATCAGACTGGAGAATAATTGTTCATTACAACTTACAACCGTATTGAATGAAACTAGACATTTTGGAAAGTGCAACTAAGGCACTTCAAATACTTTTTGACCAATTGACTCCCAAGAGCGCATGTCGACAAATAATCGAACCTACCCTTGTTAGAATCCGTCAATGATGGAGAAAGAAGGTGGTTAATGCCAGCTGAAAGCAGACGTGGTTAAGTAGGCTAGTTACAAATTTGATAAATGCAAGAAGGAAAATCATCTGTCTCGTTAGCTCAGTGGTAACAGCAGTCGCCCGGCAAGCGGAAGGTCCCGGTTTCAAATCCCGGACGAGGCGGCTGTTTTTTCTTTTTATATTTATAAATTTGATTTAGAATCATTAAAAATAAAAGTTCTTAAAATTTTTCTTTCTTCATCATTGACCGATTCTAACAAGTCTAGGTTCGATTCCCGTCCGCGGGAAAAATTAAATAAAATTGAATTTACAATTTATTTGTGCGCTGTCATCGTTACTGGTTAATGCCAGCTGAACGCAAACGTGGTTAAGTAGGCTAGTTACAAATTTGATAAATGCAAGAAGGAAAATCATCTGTCTCGTTAGCTCAGTGGTAAGAGCAGTCGCCCGGCAAGCGGAAGGTCCCCGTTTCAAATCCCGGACGATGCGGCTGTTTCTTCTTCTTGTATTTATAAATTTGATTTAGAATCATTAAAAATAAAAGTTCTTTAAAGTTTTCTTACATCCGATTTACCATCATGGCGCGACCATGTGTGCCATGTGTGCATGTGAAATGGATTCTTAAACAATAATCCCAGCTCCGAACACTGCAAGTTGACCCAGACACTGGAGCAGCCCATTTGGTTACAATTGTCTGACGCCAATCAATGGAGTACGCCAATAAATATCGTGTGTGACAACCAGATGTCCTCTAAGATACTACAGGGAACAGGACTATAAAAATTTAATCTCAGTGCACGATAAAAGAAAAATTAATCACGATTCATAGGCATCATCAATCTACAACAAATGTGAAATCATCATATACTCTCCTGGGATTATCAGTGGAGCACCTAAATACAACGAAGTCACCAACACACGCCGAGTATGATAGGGAATATCAACCTCAACTGAAGGAAGTTTGGAGTTACACGAGCGTGTCACATCTCTAAGCCTCGATAGTCCACCCAAACGGATCCAGGAGAACACTATACATCAAATATCAATCAATTATATAGTACTCTTCGCAGTCCTACTCATCGTCATATATCTGGCCTGGAGATGTAGAGCTGGAGCCTGCAAGTGCTGCATGAAGAATCCACGGCCTTTACCTCAGTCATATTTGAACCACGGTTCAAACGTGGGGAGGATGTAAAATATCATTTATTTGGGCATAGAATAAGTAATTAGATCATGTTATTTTAAGTCACTTAATTTTTCAATGCTACATCATTGCATACATTACGAGGTGATTGTACTCAGGGAAGCATCAAGTTTTCCAGATCTTTCATCGAATAAATCGAGTAAATATGCATGTTTGCATTTTTGTGCACTTTTAACATTCTTAACATACTCGTAATTGCAATATGTTTTCTCTCGTATTTCGACATTCTTATTTTGCAATGTAATCTTTGTATGAGTTCATTGTTTCATCGAACTCAATAAATGATATTGTTAGAGTAAGCAATAAATTAATGTAAATGTGCTGACTTAATAAACTAGAAGATCAATTAATTTTCAACCATCGGCATAATCAGTGATTTTATTTCATTTACCTACTAATGAACTTGTTTTCAGATAATGTAGTGGTTTAAGAGCCGCTGCATCTCCATCAAAGGCCAAGGTGCATCACCTTGATTCAAATAAGCATTAAGAGCAAAATAGTTCTTAACATGTTCTTTAACTCTTCCTTTATTTCATTTAACTGGTCCATTCGTGCATGTTTATTAATTTAATCCACCCAGGTTTATTTCTGGATTTGATTGGAGCCGGGCTGTTAAGGTATTTTTTTCTAAGCCCCCTTCGGTTTTCTCGGTACAGAGTGTACACTAATTCTATTACCTTTACAACTGCTATGATTGCTAAGAGAATAATTATCTGCTTATTATTAATATTATCCGTATCTTCTATTATTGGGTTGTTGACGATCTCGCCGTTATTATCCGCGTGCTTTGAATTAGTTTTTCCCATATTGTTAAAACGTTGTCGATATTTTACTATATTTTAATATTCCCTACTATGTAATGGAGGTTTACAAAGTTTTTAAAATTCAAATATTAATTTTACTTATTGTATTGCAATACCTATCTAACAAAAATCTACTATTAATTATGTTTAGTGCCTATATACCTGTACATAGTGATGGGTTGTAACAGGTAAAATTGAATAACTGTTACAACTGTTCTTCTTATCTAAAATTAACAGTTCCAAAAACCTGTTATATAGTAACAGCCTGTTATTTTCAATTTTTCATACCATCTTACCGCGTAGAGTAGCAATACGCATTCATTGATACATTCATTCATACATGAGAACGAAGCATCCTGCCTAGTATTTCTTATAACAGGTTACGATTTCATATTATCCGTAACAGTTGCTTGTTAGCCTAGTATTTCTTATAACAGGCTACGTGTACATATTATTACTTTTGTTTCCCTTTTTTTTACTACTGTATTTATGTTAAATTACTGTTGATTAGTTGAACATTTGTATATACGAGTCTTCATGTATAACGCGCGTAGTTAGTACGATTAGTATTTACATTTGATAAATTTTCATATCTAATTGTGGGATCGAATGACTCTGGATGTAAGCTCGATATAAAAATGACTGACGTCGTCAGCTTTGTTATTGGACCAAATAATCTTATTTTACGTTACATATTTAACAAAGCACGTAGTTGTAATTGTATTCACAAAACTTCGAAATGTCTCCTATTTTCTAATGATATTTATTACTGTGCTTCCATTATTGAGAAATTTGGGTGATCTGAGAGATTAACTGTCATGATCCCGAGAATACGTTAATTAAAAAATGTTTTTTTTTCTTGACGGTTGTCCTATTATATATAAGCGGTTGATGCTAGTCTATTTTGGTTATCTTAACTTTGCATTATTATCGCAGTCCAAAGATTGCAGTTATCACCGTCCGAAGATTAGGTTCTTTACATCACGGTCCAAAGGTTAGCTTCTTTTCATCACGCTCCAAAGATTAGGTTCTTTTCATCACGGTCGCCATGTAGTAGCCATAGTATAATTCGTCACTGTCGCCATGTGGTAGTAGTATAAAATAAATCGTTCCGGTTGCCACGTAGTAGTACCTGAAATAACTGGTATACTTATTTCGCCATGTAGTAGGTGGAATACTGCTGGAAACTATATTGCTCTATAGTAGGAGAAGCTTAGAGAGCATATCTCCAGTGGGGAAGCTTTGAAAAAGCAGATCTCCAGTGGAGAAGCTTTGAAAAAGCAGATACATCGTTTAGAGTAGGGCAAGCTAGAAGTAGCAGATGCCCTGCTACGATTTGAGCAAGCTAGAAGTAGCAAATGCTCTGTACAAATGAAAGACGTATTCCCTTTGATCGCCAATGTACTAATCTTCATTTGATGTAATATAGCTAGCTTATTTATACAAAGTTAAACTTGCTAGCCTAGACTTAATTATTATTATTCATGTACATTAATATACGATTTGTGTACATGCCCGTGATTTGGGGCACGTTAAAGCTAAATCGCTTACTTGCACTTATGTGCTTAACTCCGGCAGAAAGATGTGAAGCAATGTACTTGACCCGTATTACGCTGGTTGTAAAAATGTAAACAAACGCATGTAAACAAATACAGTCACTGCTTTAGGTTGTAGCACATATTTGGTTTAGCGCATGTTTTTGCTTAATTGCAATAATGCAATCGATCGTATTTATTGTGATTGATTAATTCAGCGATGGATTTTGGGTCAATTTAATATTGTAAGAATGTTGTAATCGCATTCTTGTATTTTAGTTGATTTTTATTGTATGTGCAAATTCACATCACACCACTGTTAGTCAACCCCAAAAAACCGAGACCAGATGGTGTGAAAAGGTGGCGCGTCCCCGTCGATTTCCGTAAGTTGAACGAAAAAACGATTGGCGACGCCTTCCCGCTACCACGGATTGAGGACATCCTCATTCAACTGACCCATTTACGATATTTTACCAGCCTAGACCTAGCCAATGGCTATCATCAGGTACTCGTCGATCCGAAAGATCGAGCAAAAACGGATTTTAGTAACAACTACGGGCATTATGAATTCAAACGCATGCCGTTCGGGCTTAAAGAAGAGTTTCATATTAACTGGCGTACAAGGCCTATAATATTTCGTCTACTTAGATGATACCGTCATTTATTCGCAGTCTTTGACAGGTTAAGAGAAAATAACCTGAAATTTCAACCAGAAAAATATCAATTTCTCAGACGCGAGGTAGTATACCTAAGACATAAATGTTCTAACCAAGGGGCACTACCGGACCCCAGTAAAACGGTGTGCGTCCAAACTTTCCCCTTTCCTAAGACAGTAAGACAAGTGGAATAATTTTTGGGCCTTGCCAATTACTACAGAAAATGTATACCCGATTTTTCAAAAACAGTACGTCCTCTGACAAATTTACTCCAAAAGGATGTAAAGTTCAAATGGACTGAGAAATGCCAAGAGGCATTTCAGAACGTTAAAACTGCTTTAATTTCCCATCCACTCCTAATATATCCCGATTTTTCAAACTCCTTTAACCTTACCACAGAAGCCAGCAGCGAGGCCCTTGGTGCAGTGCTCTCCCAAGGAGTGGTAGGAAGTGACCAGCCCGTAGCCTACGCTAGCCGTACCCTAAACAAAACCGAACGAAACTATTCCACAATTTAGAAAGAGTTACTGGCTATAGTTTGGCAGAGTAAAAATTGCAGGTGTTATATCCCACTTCCCGTCTGGTGAGATTTCACCACAAACTTTCCGAGTTCAATTACAAAATTGAGTATAAGCCCGGAAAGTATAACACGAATGCCGACGCCTTAAGCCGAGTTCCGCGGGATAATGTCAAAAACAAGGAAATTACAATCTTCACGGTACAAGCTATAGTCCACCACCAAATGGACAGAGTGTCTGCACCAGAGCCCAGACACGAAACGGTACGTAAGAATAGCCTAAAACTTTTCTACGAATAAAATGGTGTCAATAGCTTTACATATATTACGTACATTAATAGGAAGAATAGTAGCATGTAACAAAAACAAGAAACCCCATTTTAATAAACTATCCTATCCTCTCCTAGATAAAAATGCGGCCAATAATTTTCTACGAACTGTTCCTGATCACAAAGATCTTGGAAGCTTATCAGTTTACCACGACACCTAGAGCGTCATTACTAAGTTGGACCTGGCTGAATTGGAAAATCAGACGAAACAGTTGTGTGGCAGTAAATCCTCTGAGCAGGATCTATTTACCCTACAAACTAAACATGCACACGCCCTGATGGAAAACATCCAGAGGCATACCAATGTTATTAAAGAGGCAGTGCCTATTGCTCGCAAGCCTCGATGCACGTCTCTTTGGCACTATGGTTAGTGGAAACGAGAAGGAGGTGTAAGCTGGCTGAACAAATTAGAGGTAAATACTGTGATCTGGAAAAACAACAGATCAGAGTAATAAAAACCACTTTCGAGCAAATTCAGAAACCCCTACCTTCACTGTCTGAACGACAATATCAAATAAGCAATCAGCTTTACAATCTGCGGAATACAAAAGACGATTTGACAGCCCATCAAATAAGGCAGGAAATCGTCTCAAGTCTTACACTACAGATGATAGAGTTGCAATTTAGACAACAAGCTCTACTGAACATAATAGTGTTCAGGAGAAATAATAAAATTCATCCACTTTTAACTTCCCCAAATCATTTCCTATGATAAATCTCATAAATCTCACTCCACCTGTCCCAACCTGCAGGACTGTTTGTCAGTTCTGTACCAAACAGCAGAAATCAAGACACATTTACTACTGGAAAAGTTAGTAATTGCCATTTTTAATATCATCAAGATGAAAGTACAACAAATCTCATATTTTCCATTCGGGTAGATTCAAACCAATCATTAATACCTGATATCGGATATTCCCATGTGGAAAGTCAAATCCAGACGCAGGCATTTCTGCTGCTAGAGCCAGAAAATCTGAAATCTTTCAAGAAGGTTTCAAAGGGGATCGATGAGGATACTTGGGTTGGTAAGCCGAACACCCTCATCACTAAAGCGAATAAATCTGATGAATGTATCATCAAACTTCTGTTTAATCCACTAGACGAAAATCCCCAGTAGAAGAGTGTAGCCTTAGAGCCCAAATGCCCCCTAGAGATACAATAATCAAGCACAATAGACCAAATTCGTGGCTGTACTCCTTAACCGAAACCACTGTAGTACACATAACTCGTACCCAACAGTTACTCACTCATCACGTAGCAGTGCAAGGAATAATGACAATCAACGATCTTTGCTCCTTACAAATAGGGCCTCATACACTCTGTTACGAATTCGAAAATCTGCACACGCTGAAAATCTTCCAACCAACCTACTACAAAATTGAAGATGAATTGGTAGAATATATATCCAGAGTAACCTCGTCCAAAACCTTTGACAAGCAACCAGCATTACTCCTCGGAGATGATACGAACCAACGTATCCATATAGACACTAAATCACAGATGAAATCTGAAATCTGTCTTGTCTTTAATTAGAATCAACTTATTTATATCATTCTTCGCTATCCCTACCTATCGTATAAATGTGCTAAATCATCAAATACATTGCAATACATTGCAATATAGATTATTGACCTGGAGTAGCAATCAACAATTCACAAATCCATCCAAAAATTCGCCGCAATGCACATTCCGAGCATTTCAAGCATTCGGGTTTATTGAGGTCAATGCAATGCATGAATAGTGCGAAATGCCATGTCAGCAAACTGACGTGTGCTGCACTGAAGTGCATTGCCTTTTCAAGTTCACAAAGTTCACATTGTTCAACTTATGAACTAGAATATGTGTGAATCATAATGAATGGAATTATTGAACTTGAATGCTTGTTTATGTTTGTTTATCTTTTTCTTTTGTATATGCATCAATGAAATGTTTGATGCGCTACATCGCTCCTCTTATGGAAAAAAAATTTCATCAATTACAATATATGGACCTTTATATGGAAGTTCATTCTTTCTCTTGTTATGGCTCAATATCCGGAAGATTCTTCCGTATATCCAAAAGCATTACAGCGAAATAATCAGCAATTGCTTAACAATAACCTCGCATGGTATTGTTCTGCAACTGTCGGTTGTTTTGCTGATTAGCCCAACAGCTGGCTGGAATGAGCGCTTAGTGGAGCAATCGACGATTACGATAATAATTTACCACGCATGGTAATTATTATGTAAGGCGATTGTCTACAACTAAGCAAATCAGGTGCTGCAACCGGTAGAACAAACGACAAAGTTGATGTCGTTTGTTTACACCCGCGTTGCGAGTACAAGCTTACTTCCGAATATTGGGGCAATAAAAGACCAATGACTGGTCTGGCGAGTGCCGTTAAGTGAGCAGTCGCAGTTAAGTCTTGTTTTAGAACGCCTCAAATTTCGTTGGTTTAGGTTACCTTAGCGCCGGTAGCTTGCATTAAGTGAGATAGGTCAGTTTGCGCAATTAATTAAAAGAATATTAGTAAATTGACTTAATGCGTTTTTATTGAAGAAGTTTGCGAGTTTGTTCGATTTCCGTTATTGGATTGCTTTGTGACACGACATTTGGCGCAGCCGATAAAAGTTTAAGTGAGGTATGGTGATCTTTGTTTTTGGTGTTTTTTTTAATATAATTACCTTTTTGGATAATTTTTTTTTTCTTAGCGGTTTTTAGGTACTATGATTTTTCAAATTAATTTTTGTTATCGTGGGAGTTCTCGCTTTTTAGCTGCTCCATTTTAAAATTTCTTTTCTTTTCAGGTTAAATTAAGTCTTGTTTTTGTGGTTTTTAGTTTTTTTTTGTGAAATTAAATTACAAATTACATTTACATCATTTGAGGAGTTGATCTTTATCAGCAACTCAACACAAACATACACTGGGAGCAAAGCTAAATTAGCTACTCCAAATACACACACAGGGAGCAAAGCTAATGTAGCTACTCCAAATACACGCACAGGGAGCAAAGCTAATTTAGCTACTCCAAATACACACACTCTGGGAGCAAAGCTATATTAGCTACTCCAATCATCGGTTATACATACACGTACATACAACAAACGTGCCGTGCTCTGAACTATCTTCAAGTAAGGTGCTCATAGAAGACTACTCGTTACACGGTAAAATTCCAAAAAATTCAAATGTTTTGCGGTTCGTGTTTAAAGTAATTGGGTTAGTCTGCGAGAATTGACAGTATATTAGGAAATCTTGTGATTCATTAGTGTAGATGTCAGTAGGAAGAAGCAAAGTCCTGACGAGAGATGAACTTTTGCGATTTCGAGAGCTGGAAGAAAAATTGGAAAATAAATCACAAGAGTTGAAAGAGTGCCAAGATAAATTAAAAGGGTATGAACAAGACTGGCAGTATATCGGAGAACGCCTATCAACCGAACTTAAAAAGCGATTGCCAAGTGAGGAATTAGAAGCTGTACTTGAAGAACTAAATACTTGCACCCGGACAAGTACGAAGGGGGAGGCACTTGATTTATTGGTTACAGCTACTTTCGACATTATCCACAAAGGAGAGAATGCGTTGGAACAAGCAGTAGAAGAAGGCCAAAAAGAAAATCAGGTTCTAATAAAACAAGTAAAAGTTCTGAAACAGCTGTTGCTAGAGGCAGAGAACTTAACAGAGGAATTAAAGAAGGAAATAGGGCTTAATCGAAATACACAGGAAAAGGAAAAAGGCGCAGAGTCACATAAAAGTGGTGGACGAAGAAGGTTGTTGTTCGGGGAGGTAAACAAAGTGGAAGTGTTAAAACAGCTAAAGGCCAGTGTTCAACACCCAAGTCAGTTACAGATCAAAGGCCGTATAAGAACATATAGGGAAAAATCCACATCACACAGACAACAAGACAACATGGTTGATGTACATGACAAAATCATGGATATGGTGTCCAAATATGTCCCAATGTTTTCGGGGGAAAGGTCGCCAAAGCTAGCAAAGGAAGTGCACCGCTTCCTAAACTGCAGAAAAGATCTATACGATCGTCTTAAGGCCGAAGAGCAAGATATCTTCATGAAATGTGTAAGATATCGGTTGATAGACGATGCATACTATCTGGTAAGTTCAGAGGAGCCAAAAGATTTTGCGGCATTGCAGCAGACCATTAAAACTGCATATATGCCTAAAAAGTCATACAGCGAATTGAGAACGGAAATGATAGCGTACAGACAAAGACCCGGAGACGACATTAGGGAATATGCGGACAGGTTGAAGGATTTGTTGAATCAAATTAAAACGGCAGTTTCAGCTAAGTAAGGACGGGGGTCTGATTTCGGAATTGGAGGCTGATGCAGTAGCCACATTCAAAGCAGGCGTGATGAACCGGACTACGCAAGCATACCTAACAGGCCGAAAATTTCAATCTTTGGACGAAGCACGGGAGGAGGCAGATTACTTCGAGAGAGACGCCAGGCGACTACAGGTTAGAGAACCAAGAATGGCTGGGAAAGCATATGAACATAGATCCAAACATTGCTTCAAGTGCGGTCAGCCTGGACACTCTGCGAGAGAGTGCCAACAAGTACTCTTCTGTACTGAATGTCAGGAATATGAACACGAGGAATCCAATTGCCGAATTCATCACGTCAGAGTGGCAAACTATGCAACTGGCATTCAAGATGAATTCCATTCTGGAAGGGAAGGGTTTTATTGCCAATTCTGCCAAACACGAGACCATTATACGGATATCTGCGTAAAGAAGTATTTAGCAGAGAAAGAAATGGAAAAGTTGGAAGCTCAGAGTAAATTTATCATCACAGTTCCTTCGGACATAGCTTTAGAAGGTACATTTAGGCTTTTAGTAGATACTGGTTCAACGTGTAACATAAATAAGGTCAATAGAATAAAAAGAAATACACCCATACAGACACAACAGAAAATAAGAATCGGAGGGCTGTTTGGATTTCCTAGGAGCTCCTTAGGGACTTGTGAAGCCAATTGATTGCCATTGGTGACACTGACTCAATTCCAGCCGATGGTATCTATTTAGAATTTTAAGGATGTAAGGATTTGTTCAATTTAAGCGCTTTAAGAAAAACTAGATGTTTGAACCACGTTATAAAAACTTTTATTAGAAGACAGATAAAAAGGTACCGAACAACTCAAAGCAAAAGAAAACAATACAAAAATGACATTAAACAAAAACAATAGATAGACAAAACTATTTCAGCTACTTAAATAAACTTATACACAGTGATTATCTGAATAGTAATTTTGTAGTTGTAACTCAGGTACGTAGGTATGTAATATTATATCATCAGCTGGAGGAGATGTTTGTTGTTGGTAGTTATGCACTCATGATGATAATTTGAACATTCCGCCCGCCTCGCAGTACAGCGAAAAGTAAAGTACGAAAGAGTAGCCTCCGCCCGCCATGAAGTGTTATGGCTTTGAAGAGCTAGGAGATAAAAGAGAGAAATATTATCTTTGCTGAGGAAGGACACATAGTTTGTTGTTGACATGGCGCTTAATATGTCCGTTGTGATATTTAAGTAAAACGACTCTGGTAATGCCATCTGAGCCTGGATAGGTTTCTACTACTCTAGCAAGCATCCATTTGCACGGTGGTAAGTTATCATCTTTGACGAGGACTAGATCACTGACATTAATTGATGGTTGTTTTTGTTGCCATTTCCGACTTTGTTGAAAATGGAGCAAATAGTCCTTTGCCATATCGACCAAAATTGCTGAAGAATAGTTTGAATGAGCTTCCAACGTGAGCGTTGGCTCAAGGATGTATCAAAAGAGGTCGGTTCTGGAGACGTAAGCGGCGCACTTCCCATTAAAAAGTGGCCTGGTGTAAGAGCTGCAGTGTCATTAGGATCATCTGTTAGAGCGCATAGTGGCCTGGAGTTAAGGCACGCTTCCACTTGCGCGAGAAGGGTAAGCATTTCTTCAATGGATAAGATTGTAGGTCCGATAATTCGACGAAGATGGTGTTTCATCGACTTAACTCCAGCCTCCCAAAGTCCCCCAACATGTGGGGAAGACGGAGGTATGAAATGCCATTCTATGTTATCTTTGACTAGAGCTTGACGAAGCGGTTCTTCACACTGATTCAGAGCTTCCTGAAATTGCTTCCGAAGTATTGCATCAGCGCCAACAAAGTTCGTTGCATTGTCGCTGTATATGTGTGCACAGCGACCCCTTCGTGAAATAAAACGTCGGAAGGCAGCAATAAAGGCTTCAGAAGTTAGCTGAGATACAAGCTCGATGTGAATAGCGCAAGTAGAAAAGCAAATAAATAGAGCAATATACGCTTTAAAGGACTTTGAACCTCTATATCTGATAGCTGTGATACTATAAGGGCCAGCATAATCAACGCCAGTGTGCTCGAATGGTTTACTCGGATTAACTCGTGGATGCGGAAGACTACCCATCATTTGGTTCTTGTTATTACGTTGAAATCTAATGCATTTCATACAGCGATGAATATATGATCGAACTTGATTTCTACCATTTATAATCCAAAATCGCGTTCTTATATGCTGCAGTGTAAGCTGCGCTCCTCCATGCAAAGTTTTATTATGAGCCTCCTGAATAATAAGGGTAGACAAATAGCAATCTGGAGGAAGAATGATTGGATCAGCTTCAGAATACGATATGAATGCATTGTGCAGCCGTCCACCAACACGTAGCACCTGGGGTTCATCCACGATGGGATTAAGCGATAGAAGCTTACTTTTGCGAGGTAATGATTGTCTTTTTGATAGTGCACGAATTTCATCATGATATGTCATGTTTTGAACGTATATTATCCAGAATATGAGAGCATGTTCAATGTCAGAAGGAGCTAGATGTACCACCTCTATTCGACGTTTATTCCTGCATTTTTTAATAAATAGAAGCATCCAGGCAGTAACTCTTAATAATTTTTGCAACGGGGAATATCTTACGAGAAGATTCCATGGTTTTGATGTATGGGTGGTATGGCATGTTATATTCTTTTCTTCTAGATTAAGAATGTCAGGTTTATCTGGTGTTTTAGTAGGCCAAGCAGAAGAGTGATTCTTGAGCCAGCTAGGTCCATTCCACCATAATGGATGATGTAGTAGTTCAGTTGGTGTTATTCCCCGTGATGCGCAGTCCGCAGGGTTATCATGAGTACAAACATAGTAGAAACGAGAATCTGGAAGTGTTGTTTGTATTTCAGATACGCGATTAGAGATCAATGTTTTCCATTTTGATGGATGTCCTTTAACCCAAGTAAGCACGACTGTAGAAACAGTCCATAAGTAAATTGGAACGGACTTTAAATTCATTGCATCTCGTATAGATCACATCAGCTTTGTGAGCAATACAGCACCACAAAATTCTAGGCGAGGTACCGAAACGACTTTTAATGGGGCTACTTTTGTTTTGCTTGCTACTAAGTTTACATGAGCAGAACCAGGATCGTACAATATTCGTAAATATACAACTGCTGAGTACGCTACTGTTGACGCATCGGAGAACCCATGAAGCTCAAGAACAGAATTTATTGAAGATGTTCCGAACCAGCGATGAATAGAAATATTTTCGAGATCCTGATGGTGTTTCCGGTAGTTTTGCCAGTCAGCCAACATGTCTGGAGGCAAGGTATCGTCCCAGTCGAGTCCTGTCAACCATAGCTTTTGTATGAAGACGGAAAACACTGTACGCTTATAAGAATTTATATTTAAGTGCATTACGAAGCAGAAAGAGTCAGTTGAGGGTTGCCAATGAATTCCTAAGGTTTTTATCTCAGTATCAGAGAACACACGAAGCGATATTGAAATATCTCGATCCGCCTCAGAGATATCACGTAAAAGATCCTCTTCATTTGCTGACCACTTTCGAAGAGTAAACCCAGTTGATTATAACAGATGATTAAGTTTAACTCTTGCTTCATTTGCAGATGCAACATCATATGCTCCAAATAAGACATCATCTACGTAACATTGAGTCGTTAATATATGAGATGCAGCTGGATTATCCAATCGATGATCATCAGCTAACTGCTTTAATGTCCTGCAAGCAAGAAATGGAGCTGACGATGTTCCGTAAGTAACTGTTAGGAGCTTGTAATCTTTAATGGGCGCAGATGTATCGAACCGCCAAACAATGCGTTGCAACTCAGTATCCTTGTCATCCACAAGTATCTGACGATACATCTTCTCTATATCAGCTGTGTAAACAACTGGATACATACGCCAGCGTAGAATTAATGAGGAAATATCTTGCTGTAATTTTGGACCAATGTGAAGACAATCATTCAAAGATATTCCTGTGGTTGATCTATAAGGGCCGTTAAAAACGACTCGTAATTTAGTAGTAGTGCTGCTTGGCTTAATTACTGCATGATGTGGCAGATAATAGTGTTTATGACTCTCCAGGGTAACTTTGTCTTCAGTGATTAATTGCATGTGACCTAGATTTAAGTATTCTTCTAAAAACTGGTTGTATTGAGCTCGTAGGTATGTGTTTGTAGCAAATCGTTTCTCCATTCGCAATAAGGATGAAACTGCGCCTGCTCGTGCAGCTCCGAGGAGGGGAGCGTCAGATTTCATTGGCAGGCGTACAATGTATCTACCAGTTGAGTTTCGTTTGACTGTTTGTTGAAAAAAGTCTTCACACTCAGCATCTTCTGGATTCAGGAACATCTGAGTGGGAACTTCCTCAATCTCCCAAAATCGGCGTAGAGTTATATTTATATCATCACCCACTTGAAGATGAAATATATTGGCACATGTAGAAGGCTTATTGGCTTTATTCGTCACAGGTCCTGAAAATATCCAACCTAAGTGTGTACGTTGTGCTACTGGAGTACCTGGAGGTCCATGACGTATTCCATCTAAGATTATCTGTGCATAAAGGTCAGCGCCAATTATGACATCAATAGGTGAGGGAATAGCAAATTGAGGGTCAGCCAGTTGTAAATCGTGGATGTGTGGCCATTTTCCAGCTGTTAATGAAGTAGTCGGGAAAAGTGTACTTAAATTAGGAAGCACAAGTGCAGTAGCACCAAATGAACGATTTTGACCATTGGTGGGCAAGATGTTAATAAATACTTTAAAATTTGCTAGTCCAGCTCTACAACCTCCAATGCCCAAGATGGGTACATTGACGCGTTGACGTGGAAGATTTAAAGACTGCGCTAATGTTTTAGAAATAAATGTGGATTCTGATCCTTGGTCCAAGAGTGCTTTAATAGTTTTAAACGATCCAGATTTGGTTTGAATTCCTATCTTAGCTGTCGCTAATAATACTGATACATTCGTTATAGAAGAATTAACCGAAGTATGAGCAGTAGTGGAACAATTTTGTGAAATATTAGGATGTGGTGAGATACCCGCGTGCGAATTTCCATTTTCAAGTGACATGCGTCTTGATGAATCAGTTCGAGGTTGATGTAACATACTATGATGTGTCTGACCGCAATGTTTATAACGAGCGGAGATGTGACAATTGTAAATAGAATGCCCGAGACGTAGGCAGTTGAAACAGAGCTTCTTTTCTTTTACGAAGACTTGGTGTTATGGCCCAATATACGGAAGATTCTTCCAGCAGCCAAGGGCGCATTTTAGTGAAATAATTAGCAATTGCTAAACAGTAACGTCGCATTGTACTGTTCTGCAACTGTCGGTTATTTTGCTGATTAGCTCAACAGCTGGCTGCGATGAGCGCTTAGTGGAGCAATCGACAATTACAATAATAATTAACCTAGCATGGTAATTATTATGTAAAGCGATTGTTTACTACTGAGCGACTCAGGTGCTGCAACCGGTAGAACAAACGGCAAGGTTGTTGTCGTTTGTTTACATCCGCGTTGTTAAGTAAAGTCTACTTCCGAATAATGGTGCAGAAAAGACCAATCACTGGACTGGCGAGTGCCTGTAGTATCTTTTAGCCGCTCAGTTATCACTCATCGCGATATTAAGTTACCGTTCGGTTCGGGTTGGTTTGTGAATTATTAAGTTAGGTCAGTACGGAGTAAATAAAGTATATTTGTGTTAAAAGGAAGTCGAGTGTTATTTTACTTGGAAGAAAGTTTTATCTGGGTTACTTAACAGGGTTTATTGATTGATTGTAATTGGGACACGACAATTTGGCGCAGCCGGTTTAAAAAGGTATTGTATTTTTAAAATTTATATAAATTGGGAGTTAAGCTTTTTTAGCTGCTCCATTTTTTTTATTTTTTGGGAGTTAAGCTTTTTTTAGCTGCTCCATTTTTGTTAATTGTGGGAGTTTGCTTCTTTTAGCTGCTCTATTTACTTTTCAGGTTAATTAAGAAGTGTTAGATTTAGTGTATTATAGGATCTTTCAGTCTAATGTGATATTTGGTGGGTTTTTGCTCTTTTGGCGACAAATAAAAAAAAAATTAATTAAAATTTGTTAAATAAGATGAATGTGTTTGTATAGAGTAAGGTGTTAATAAGTTGAAGCCGTGATCTTCGTTTCACGCAAGCATTAGTTAAAATAGAAATTCGAATTGGATAAATTGGTTTGGGATAAATGTGTAAAGTGCCTAGTAAGAAGAATTGTGTGATAAATAATTAATTTGCATAGAGTAATTTTATTTCGTGATTCTTGTTTCTTGTGTATAAAGTTTTCAATGTCACGTTTCATTTTAGGCGTTGATCATACGCACGTATATTCAATTTTTCGGATTTTTAATAGTCGTAGTAACTACTGGAGCTCCCATGTAATATGACAGAGTTTGGGAGTTTTGTTTGTGAGAGTTGAAAGAGATACCAAGATAGTTAGGGTGATATTGTTATAGTTTAGGTTTGATTTTATAAAAATATAGATCTGAGATTGAATGAGGAAATTGGGAAAAATTTGAATTAGTTTTACTAGGTGTAGTTTAAAATTAATTAACTTTTGTGTAAGTTGTTTTGTTGGGTGAGATTGTTTTCTTGGTTAGGTGTTATATATAATATATATATGTAACTAGGCTTGGATTGGAGGGAAAAGAGAGAAGAATTAGATGATCTTCTGGTTCAGACTTCAATGTCGGTGGGTAGAAGTAATGTACTGACAAGAGAGCAACTGTTACGGTTCGAAACTCAAGAGAAGGAATTAGAGGAAAGATCGCAGGAGCTAAAAGAATGTAAGGAGAAGTTAGAAAGCTACGAGCAAGACTGGCAATATATTGGAGAGCATCTCACGGCAGAGTTGCAAAACCGAACATCAAGTGAAGAATCGAGAAAATTGATTCAGGAGTGGAATACAGCTGCCAAGTCTTGTACGAAAGGCGAAGCTTTAGACTTGCTGGTAACGGCTACACTCGAGGTGATCCAAAGGGGTGAGATCCAAGCAGAACAATTCTTAGAAGAAGAGAAAAGAAAGAACAAGGGTCTAATAAAGAAAATATTGTCTTTGGAACAGCAACTGAAGGAAGCAGAAGAGGCAGCGGAGGCACTGGAGACAGAATTAAGAGCCGAGGGTCCACTGCCGCAAGAGAAAGTATACAGGCAAGAAGTCAGTAATAAGTGGACACCAAGGAAATTAGTGTTCTGGGATAAACCACGAGAAACGAAAGATAGGCAAGATATTTCAGCTAAGAGTAGCTCATCGAAGGGAAAGACAAAAGAACCAGGAAGCAGTAAATCATACGGATTGCCCAAGAACAGTATGGCGGAAGCACATGGGAAAATTATGGATATGGTATCCAAATATATACCATTACTTTCTGGGGAAAAGTCACCAAAGCTGGGCAAAGAATTGTACCGTTTCCTGAATTGCAGCAAGGAACTATACGATCAATTGACTACTGAAGAAAAAGCTATCTTTATCAAATGTGTGAAATTTTGGCTTACAGATGACGCTTATTATCTAGTGTGTTCCCAGGAGCCGAAGGATTTTGAAACTCTGCAGCAAGTTATTACAACTGCATATACGCCACGAAAATCGTTCAGTGAGCTACGTACGGAAATGCTGGAGTGTAAACAACGACCTGGAGAGGACATTCGAGAATTCGCTGACAGAATGAAAGAGCTTCTGGACAAAATTAAAACAGCAGTCACAGCTAAGTACCCAAATAAGGAAGGGGGACTAATAGCAGAATTGGAAGCTGACGCAGTGGCTACTTTTAAAGCAGTCGTAGGGAATAATGCAACGCAAGTGCATCTGACGGGAAGGAGATTCCAATCTCTAGATGAAGTACAAGAAGAAGCTAGTTATTTCGAGAAGGATGCAACCAGGCTCCAGAGTAGAGAACCAGAAGTCTGGGGAAGTGGGCGAAAACTGAATTCCGAAACAATGCGAGATAGCTGGGGGACTAATCGTTTCAACAATAATACCAGCAGACCATTCAGAGAAGCCGTACAGAAGGGCCCATCTCCAGCAACAGCAGGAATATATCGTGGATCACAGGCTAGGGCAACGCCGCCTAGGCCCATCCAGTGCTTCCAGTGTGGGCAAAGAGGGCATATTGCTAGGGAATGCCAATCAAGAAAACAGCCACCATACTGCGTAAAATGCCGAAACTATGGTCACGATACTGCTAGTTGCCGAAGACAAAGCATAAGGTTCGCGGATACTTCAATTGGTTCTCCAGGACAGCTGCAAGCAGACCCAGAAATTCTTTATTGCCAATATTGTAGAACCTGCGATCATTATACCGCAAACTGCTTGAAGAAATATCTAGCGGAACAAGAAGCTCTAAAGAAGGGAAACGGGGAGCGGCAGCTGGGGGAATTATCCGCAGCTGCCTTCAATTAACGGAATTTAAGACCATGAAAACCCCACAGAAAGAAGCCAGTGTCATAGAGTTAAGTTTGTTAAATAATTGCATTATCTCAGTAGAATCAGATATAGGTATAACGGGTAAATTAACATTATTAATAGATACAGGTGCAACATGTAATATAATTAAGGTAAATCGTATTAAAGGAAACACGCCTATACAAACTCTCAAGAAAATAATGATTGGAGGGTTGTTTGGGGCACAAGAAAGCTCAATTGGAACTTGCAAAGCCACACTAGGCATGGGTGGAGTAGAACAGCCATGCGAGTTTAACACCATTTATGACACTAATTCGATTCCAGCTGACGGTATTCTGGGGATCGAGTTCCTGAAGGACAAAGCAGTCATTGATTGTATAAATGGAAAGCTGTCAGTGAAAGGCATGGAGAAAATAAACGAAGAAAAACCCCTTTTTGGATGCATCACTGGAAAGGAGAAAATCGAGTTAATAGAGTTGAAGGAAAGCACCCAGGACAATCATCACCAGTTTATCCAGAAAGAAGAGTCAGGGTATTCTTCCCCAAAAGAGATTCAGCAACGAATGAAGAATCGAGTCGCAGCCTTGCGCGACATTATATCCAAAGCGGGCGTGGTATCAGATAGCCACAAAGTATCTTTCAGAAGTAGAATCTTACCAAGATGGTCAAATAAAAGAAAGAAAGATGACTTTTCCAAAAGAAGATGATGTACAGCCAGCTCTAACAGCTGAGGAGTGGCCTTTCGTACAATTGGTCGATTCCCTTATCACGGGAACGAATCAAAAAGATTCTCAAGAAGCACCCATCAATAGGACTAAACCGATGGGGAGCAGAGAACATGAAGGTGTAGCAGGAAAAAGGGAAAAGGAGCTGGAAATTCCTCGCATGGAAGTCCAGCGCGACCTCTCTAAAGCTACAGCTTACGCAGAGGCTCAGAGCGAAAATGTACATCTTACACAGCGAATGGAAAAGTATTACTTAGGAAAGAGTAAAACCACTCAGGGGACAAGAATTAAGTTGAACCCAAGAACAGAACGGCTGTTGGAAATTCCTGTCATAGGTGAGGAAGATTTAGTGTGCATGGCGGAAGAAATCAGGCCAGGAGTGTATTGTGGGAATGCTTTAATTAAGCCAAGGAACGGTAAAATGTGGGTAGGTATTATTAACGCAGGAAGGGAGCCCGTTGAACTAGTGCATTTCAGGCCGAGGCTTGAAAAATTGAGTAAGTATACTGTGCATCCACTAGGACGGGATAAGGGTAAGATTGATAACCGCCAACAACGGCTCAAGCTAATGAGGGAATCACTGTTCCTGGAAGAAGACCTTAACTTCGAAGAAAGGGAAGGAGTACCCCTTATTTGCTACGAATACAGTGATATTTTTCATTTGCCAGGCGATAAATTGTCTTACACCCCGACGAAGACCTTTAAGTTACCGTTAATGGCTAATATGGCCCCCATGCACAAAAAGCAATATCGCATGCCAGAAGCCCATCGAGAAGAGTGTCAGGAACAACTAAAAAAATAACTCGAGGACGATATCATCGAACCTAGTGACAGTCCATTTAATTTCCCCGTACTTCCAATTCCTAAGAAAGGAGTAGATGATAACGGTAAAAGAAAGTATCGGCTATGTGTAGACTTCAGAGAACTAAACAAAGTCTGCATCCCCTTTTCTTATCCCCTTCCCCGAATTGAGGACATCTTAGATCGTTTGGGTCATTCTAGATACTTCACCACGTTAGATTTAGCTAACGGGTACCACCAAGTATTAATCGACCCAAAAGACAGAGAAAAAACGGCGTTTAGTATCAATTTTAATCATTTCCATTATAAACGATTACCATTTGGTTTAAAAACGGCCCCCCCATTTTTTCAATACCTACTGAACGGAATTCTGACGGGACTTCAAGGGATTAAATGCTTCGTGTATCTCGACGATGTCGTGATATTTGCTAAGAGTTTGGACGAACATAACAGCAAACTACGAGAAGTTTTTCAGCGCTTCAGAGAACACAACCTTCAGTTGCAGTCTTCAAAATGTCAGTTTTTAAGGAAAGAGGTAGTATATCTGGGCCATATTTGTTCAGAACAAGGGGTAAAGCCTGATAAACGATTAGTAGAAGTAGTGCAAAATTTCCCAAAACCAAAAACTGTTCGTCAGGTTCAATCTTTTTTAGGGCTAGCCAATTATTATCGGAAATTTGTTCGAATTTTTCAAAAATATTGGCACCCATTAATAGTATATTAAATAAAAGCGTTAAGTTCACATGGGGACTCGAGTGTGACAAGGCTTTCAGTCGTGTCAAGGAAATTCTTACTACACCACCACTCTTGATATATCCGGATTTCACAAAGGAATTTACGGTAATCACTGATGCAAGTGGGGAATCTTTAGGGGCAGTTCTGGAGCAAGAGGGCAAGCCAATTAGTTACGCTAGTCGTACTTTGAACATGGCAGAAAGAAACTACTCCATTACAGAGCGTGAGATGTTGGCCATTGTGTGGGCAGTACGGAACTATAGGTGCTACCTTCTGGGCAAACCTTTCAAAATAGTAACGGATCACCAACCGCTACGGGGAGTTTTCACGTATGCTCAGATTTCACTAAAAACTATCGGAGTATGAATTTGAGATTATATATAAAACTGGAAAGGAAAATGGTAATGCCGATGCCCTAAGCAGAATTCCAAGGCACATTGAAGAACCTGAGTCATATCATAACAAGGAGTACCCATGCCTTGCAATAACTCGTGCTCAAGCTAGGGAACAGAAAGAAAGGGAACAACCAAAACAAATACCGTTGCGAGATTTTGAAAACGAAGGTAACAGTATTGAAGGGACTGAGATAATCACCGAAGAAAAACTGAAGAAACCAGAACCAAAACTGGTGACCAATCCAGAAGAGATTGAGCTATTTCTAAGAGATTATCATGACTCTAGGTTTGGAGGACACTTTGGAAGGAACAAAACGTTCAACAGAGTGAAGCGCTTCTACCGTTGGAAGGGAATGAAGGCTGATATAGCTCGGTATGTTAAACGTTGTACGATTTGCCAAAAAAATAAGCCCGCTAGAGCTATCAAGATGCCATTAGTAGTAACGGAAATTGCGGAAAGACCTTTTGAGAAAGTCTATGTTGATTTAGTTGGACCTTTGCCAGTCAGTCACAAGGGTAATAAGTACATCTTGTCTATGATGGATGATCTGACTAGATTTGTAGATTTCGTGGCGATACCAGACCAAGAAGCGAACACGGTACCCCAGGCCTTATTTGAGCAAATCCTCAGCCGGTACTCGCTACCGAAACGGCTAGTAACGGATCAGGGAGCAAACTTCACTAGAGAAGTCTTAAAGGCTCTTTATAAAATGTTGAAGATAAAGAAGCTGCAAACAACTGCCTACCATCCCCAGTCCAACGCTGTGGAGAGGCAGCATTCTACGCTAGCCAACTATCTGAGGAGTTTCGTTGATCGGGAGCCACGAAACTAGGACGAGCTGTTGAGAACCGCAGCGCATGCGTACAACAACACCGTGCATACAGGCACAAAACTTACACCCATGGAAACGTTGTTTGGATTTGTAGCGAAAATCCCCAGTAGCGTACAGCGTCAGCCTGAACCGGTATACAATATGGATAAGTACCATTCGGTATTGCGGTTCAAATTGCAGAGGGCGTTTCAACTAGCTAGGGAGAACCTACTTAAAAGTAAACTAGTGGCAAAGAAGTACCATGACAATTCCGCTAGGCCGGAAGTCTTACATATTGGTGATAAAGTTCTAGTTAAAGACTTAGCTAGGGCAGGGAAATTAGCATCCATTTTTAAAGGTCCATATGAAGTAATTTACGTTCACAGTCCTGAGAATGTAACTATACTTCAAGGGAAAAACTCAAGCGGATTCATACGAATCGTTTGAGAAGGTATCATGATTAATTTTAAGATTAGAGTTTTTTCGTCATATAAGGACGATAACCTAAGTGGAATGAAGCACGAGAGAATAGTTTTACAATTTGAATATTTTATTTTATTTAGTCTTTTTCTTAGTTTTTTTGTTTTTCTTGAAGAACAAGGCTCATTAAAGCATTTAGACTGAGAGGAAAGGAAAAAGAAGATTAGGCAGATGCGAAAAGACTGCCAATGGAGGGAAGTAAGTAAGTATATGTAAAAAAAAAAAGAAGAATGATTGAAGATTTTTAAAAAAAAAAAAAAAAAACGAAATAGAAAAGAAAAAATAGAGATTTAAAAGAGAAGAAAGTAGAGTATACAAAGATTAATTAAATGAAAAAGAAGAAATAGAGAATTTAAAGGAAATAATAATTAAAAAAAAAAGAGAAAGAAAAGAGGAATAGTAAACAAGATATAAAGATTTAAAAAAAAAGGGATAAGAGATTTTGAAAGAAATAAAGGAAAATAAATAAGAAGAGCTGTTGAAAGAAAGCATAAATAAGAGGTTAATAATAAAAAGATTAAAAAAAAGGGTTTAGAAATTTAAAGGAAAGATAAGTTTTTATACAAGTTGTGTAAAGGGAAGATAGAATTGGTAAAGAAAGAAAGTGTAAGAGAAATAAAGATTGTAAGAAAAAAAAACAATTATTAGAATAAATTAGGAGTTTATATTAAAGAAAAACAAACTTCATTTAGTCTAAGATTACTAGGATTGCCCTAAATTTATATAGTTATAAAAGAAGGTTTAGCTTCGCGATGAAGGCGGTAGTAATTTTAATCTTGGCTTTGATAGCTTGGATACAAGCAGAGCAGGCAGGTTATAGCATCGAGCCGATACCACAGTCGGGAGTGTTGTTCGAGCGTCTCGGGGTAGTTAATTTCTACACGAAACATTGGACTATTCTGTCTAAGTTCCAAATACCAGATCTCACTGAAGACTTAAAATTCGTCAGCAACTGCAGCGGTTTGATAAGCGGATTATGTGCAGACGTAACCGATACTGGAGGCGTTGCAAGGTGTAAGGCAGCAGTCAAAGAGATAGGGGGCTGGGTGGAAAAAATTAAGCGTCAAGATGAGGAACTCTCGCATCATACCCAAAATGAGGCGCCCCGAAGAAACAAGCGTTCAATTTTTGATGGAGTGGGATCTCTGGCCAAGACACTGTTCGGAACCATGGACCATGCTGACTCCGAAGAAATACATGCAGCTATAGATGACCTTAATGAGAAGGAGAGCCGAACATTAAATCTACTGAAGGACCAAATTACAGTCGTCAAATCTACGTTCGATTTGTTTAATGCTTCAAGGCTACAGGCAGCAGAAGAGAGAGAAGAACTACAAAATAAACTTTCAACCATCGTTAAAGAGCAGCAGGGTCAATATCGGGAATTATCGTCATTGAAACTAAGAATAGAATTGAGTGAGGTAATTACGCTAATGAGCCTTCACTTAAGAGAAATCAGCGAAATGCAAGAAACAACGATGAGCATATTAATCTCCCTAAGCGGAGGAAAGCTACACCCGCTGATAATTCATGCACGAGAGATGACCGAGATAATGAAGAATGCCACTAGTAAACTGGATTTAGATGAAAAATTCCAGAAATTCCAATTGCTGGTACAAATTGCAAAGGTACAAGCACTCCAGGTAGGCCAAGAAATCCTAGTCAGGGTAGATATCCCACAGCCCCAACGAGTTGCATTTGACTTACATAAGGTATACACGATCCCGATAGCTAATGATGGATTTGGGTATCATGTATATGATCTGGAAGCTGAATTTGTGGCAGCCAACAATCACGAACGACAGTATGTCTTGCTGAGTTACCAACAGTACCAGAAGTGCCAGAGGTTGTTAACCGTATCGGACTACCCGCAAATCTTATGCCCACAATTAGCCCCAACTATTACTGCTATTGGAGAAAACTGTGTGCTGAACCTTTTCCGGAGCTTCAACGTAAATGCGAAGGCCTGTAAGGAAAGATTTACAGCAAAGTGGAGCAGCTTAGTGAGAATGGTAACGAGAAACCACTGGTTATTTGTGATGTCTGAGAAGACCAAGCTGGAAGTAAACTGCCAACATTCACCAACTTCCATCGGTGAGCTGAAGCACACAGGGGTATTATTCATCGAAGAACATTGTCACCTGCAAATCGGTGACCTACGAATACAAGCTGAAGATGCCGCACAGCGAAATATATCTCTATGGCAGCCCACACGAATGGAGTTACCAGCCTGGAACAGCATCGCAACACAGACAAACAGGCAGAGAGAGGAGGTAGTAGAAGGCAAAAAGGACGAAATACGATTGCTGGCTAGTGACAACTTTAATCAAGCATGGAGAGAGCAGGATGCCGCTATAAAGAGGGTTGAAGACAAGATCAGCACGGAGGAGGCAAGTAGATGCGCCATTCCACATCCAGTACATTTAGCAGCGACAACTACTACCGCATGTTTAGCCGTCATCAGCTTAGTAATCTTGATAGGAGTATTATGCCATTTGAAGCGCTGGAAGAGGAACTACACCCAAGCCGGCACCAACAGACTGATTCAACCTATAGTTCATAAGTCAGAGCAGCAACCCAAGGCCCAAAATGCAAACATAACCATTGAGACAATCTTGCCCACGACAGCGAACTTGCCAACCACCAATCTGCCAACTATTGTGGGGAAACAACTTGTGCAGCTAGAGTAGCCGCCATAGGTTTAGTCAAGTATATATATATATTTTTTGCACTTGTATAACGAAGAAGTAATTTAAGGGCAACCTATAGTTAGAGATTAACGTATAAATTTATATAGAAATAAAAATATGTATATATGGTTATTAATATTAAATCATGTTCAATGGAAAGGAATGGATTTATTATTATAAGATTCAAATTAGTATAATAAGGTATTTAAGAAGTGGAGGAAGTTTCCAAGAAAGGACATGTGAAGTAAAAAAAAGTAAATAGATATGTTGTAAAATCAGAATAAAAAAGAAATGAGATGAAAGTAAGAAGGAAATTAAATGTGAAAATGAAATGTTGAACTTAAAGAAATTAAATGTAAAATCAAAATAATAAAAAGAAATGATGTAAAAAGATGTAAAAATGAAAGAAAGGAATTAAATGTGAAAATGAAATATTGAATTTAAAGAAGTTAAATGTAAAATAAAATAAAAAGAGAAATGATGTAAAAAATAAGACAATTTAGATAGTATGTAATGAAAAATGTAAAGAATCTGAACCGAACGAGGATAAAGACATTTTCAGTTTTTAATTAAGATTGTTGCACTCTCCAGATCTAGTTCCCGACGGAAACTAGTTTTTCCAAGGGGGGAGGAATGTTATGGCCCAATATACGAAAGATTCTTCCAGCAGCCAAGGGCGCATTTTAGTGAAATAATTAGCAATTGCTAAACAGTAACGTCGCATTGTACTGTTCTGCAACTGTCGGTTATTTTGCTGATTAGCTCAACAGCTGGCTGCGATGAGCGCTTAGTGGAGCAATCGACGATTACTGTTTTTGTACCGCGACAAATAAACTTAATTTGCCGCCTTGATGATCACTGCAATAGGTAGATATACCTTGCAAGTAAGTAAATTGGAAGTCCAGGTTCAAATACCTGTACCTTGTCGGAAGTAAGCCCAGGTTCAAATACCTGTACTTGTAGTAAGTGTGCAACTGTACAAAACCTATGCACAGCGCTTGAAATTTTAAATGCCGTAGCAGATTCACTTGAGTATAATTAAAAGTCGTTCTTAACTTGTCTAACAATACTAAAAAAATTTATTGATATTTCTTCCGTTTATATATACAAAATCGTTCATTCAATGGTATTGCCTTTATTTACTTTTCCCGCGGACGGGAATCGAACCTACACTAGTTAGAATCGGTCAATGATGGAGAAATAAGAATTTTAAGAACTTTTATTTTTAATGATTCTAAATCAAATTTATAAATACAAGAAGAACAAACAACCGCCTCGTCGTTCTTAAAATTCTTATTTCTCCGTTATTGCCTTTAGAAAAAACAAAATTGATTCGCTTGCATTCGCTTGCATAAAATTCTTTTTCGTGCAATGACTTACGTTAACATTAAAGCAACTTGAGTGTAATATAGCTTACGCTCGCATTAAATTTACAATAAAATTTGACCTATATTATTTGCTATGAATAAAAATTTAAATTGTATTGCGAAATAATTTGGATATGGAATTTTGTTTATGTAGAGCTTGTTAGGGTTCAATGAAATTGTATTAAGAAATAACAAACAAAATTCCATAACCAATGTAAAGTTCATTAGAGTTCAACATTCTCCCCCGCGTTGAATGCCCAATTCAACTATGATGCTGGTTGCGTCCGCAGCTTGAATTGATTCAATGATGTTGACCTGGGTGTGGGTATTGGTGCGCTGAGTTCCTTGCCTGGGCACCATCGGTGGGCTTGATGTTTCCATGTAAGATATCCTAGAATAGCGATGATAAATAACAATCCAAGATATCCGATGACGAATTGATGAGCATCATGGGTCTGTAAAGGCTGCTGTTCTTCCTTCTTTAATTGCTGTATTCGGTTTTGAATGTCTTGAATGTCCGTGGCAATGTCTTCATGCGATGGTGCTTGATAGAGTATTTTAGCAATTTTGGATAAATGCAATAATTCGGTAAAATTTCTTGATGATACAATCGATGTCGTCATGGTACTAGCATAGATGTTATGGGCTTGTATAGTAAAGAATTCTTCCTTGATAGCGCAATCGTTGGCTAATTTCAAGATTCCTGAACCTTCTACTGTTTGCTGCGAAACCTTAGTTCCACACACGACATTAACTATAGTTGGTTTCTTCATAACATAGATCCAATGATTTGAGCTTAATAGTTGAATCCATCGTGGTGTTTCCGTGAGCTTCATGAATTGGCAGGATGCTGATGATGATGAGTGGCTAAAGTAGCTTAGTTCACAGGAACTTACATTTGAGCCTTTACGATGAAGAGGATGATGTTGTTTTCACATGTGAGTCGAATCGCCAATAATGGTACATGATGACATTTCTTGCTCTGACAGGGGGTAATATTGGTCCCTATGTAAGTTGATTATGAGATAGTCAGATGATGGCTTTATTGTGATGAATGTTTCATTAACTAAAATTGGCACAGGAACCACTCTCAGCATTTCGAATTGTTCATAAGCGAATAATGGTAGTTTTAGTCGGAAAATTAGATGGGCTGGCAAGACTCTTCCCTCTATCGTCATTAGGCTATATAATTCTAGTGGATGGTCTTGTTTAGCAGGAAGTCGAAGTATTGATGGTATGTGTTCCTTGATGCGGGTAAGTTCAGTCTCTAGTTGTCTGGGAACTAGCAATCGCGGGTTTATTTTGCCATGATGAGTATCTACCAGTACATCTAATAATATAGATTGAATTCGTTGATAGTTGGTAATGACTAGAATTAATCGAACAGATGCTGCGTTAAAGACTTCCATTGATTTTTGTTCGTGCAAATCTTGATGCAATTGGTTAAGGTGGGCGATGGTCAGGTTGATGTACGTGTCAATATTCCGAAGGTCACTTTCAATTACCCTGTATGACTTACGCATGACGTTTGCTGTAGAGTCTATGATTGATGTTTGATTTTTAAGTAGTTCCAATAGATGGTCGTCATTATCCTTCAAATTTTCTATGGTTTGAGCCATTTTTTCGGCGTACTTCGAATCTAGTACTCCAAATAATGTGTTAGCCAGATTTCCTATTACATCGAGAGGAGCTCTCTTAACTCTTGGGTTTTTTTGATGTTGTAATAATTCATTGTTGATTTGGATTGTCACCAATAGATCGAAAACTGTGAAACCGTCAGAGTGCAAGTGCTATTGTCCTTCATCGTTTTGCATAGTTTTTCTAACTTTACTATACCACTGGTGATCGACTCAAATTCCTTCCAGTAGGTTGTCATGTTGTAGAAAATAACCAAGTTCCACTCATTGGACAGTAGATGCGTGGGCCCCATTCCTTCGAAATATAGTCCTGGTTGCGATTGGAACGAACTTATTTCTACGTCTGGATTGCTCAAGACTGGCATATCAAACAACTTAGGAATAGTACACTTGAGAGGGAGCTTGTATACCGGCGTTTTTTAGACGTAGACGGACCTTGATCTTGCTCTCTGGAAGTTGATTTTTCTTCGTTAGTTGTGTCACTGGTTTGATTCTGATTTGTCTTGTGTTTGGTAAGTCGTTCCTTCTTAGATGCATCGATTTTTCCCCTTGCGAGTTCATTTCGGCGTCGCCTGGACCATTCAGTGATTCTTGATATTGTACGATTGGTAATGGAGCAAGTTTATGTATTGGTCTCCTCAGTATTCCAGATGAAGTTTTGACGTCGGCTACACGAATTAATCCATCTTTTCCCTTGATTGTTTGAATGATGCGGCCCAAGGGCCATTTTAGCACAGGCAAATTATCTTCCTTGATTAAGACCATCATTCCAGCCTGAGCATTGTCACATCGTTGCTTCCATTTATAACGATGTTGTAATTCGTGTAAATATTCTTTGGACCAACGTTCCCAAAATTGATTTTTTAAGTGAGACACCAATTTCCAACGTTGAAGTAAGCTGGTCTGCAATGATTGAGCTGATTGACGGTGCTAGTCAATGGTTCGCCGATTAAAAAATGACCCGGAGTGAGAGCAGTAAGATCGTTCGGGTCGGCTGAGAGTGGAGTCAGTGGCCTGGAATTTAGTATTGCTTCAATTTCAACTATTACTGTCTCTAGTTCTTCATAGGTGAGAGAAACTGATGCTAAGCTCCGTTGAAGCAAGTGTTTAGCCGACTTCACAGCCGCCTCCCATAGTCCACCGAAGTGCGGTGCTCTTGGGGGTATAAAATGAAAATCAACACCTTTCGTGCTGCAAAATGTAGATATTTTATTGTGTGAATTATCTGAACAAATTGTATCCTTCAGTTCTATCAATTGGTTTCTTGCTCCTACAAAATTCGTGGCGTTATCACAGTACAAATTCCGGCAGTTGCCTCGTCTACTTATGAACCGTTTGAGGGCTCCAATGAAGGCTTCTGTGGTTAGATCGCTTACCACTTCGAAGTGTGTTGCTTTAGTAGCAAAACAACAAAAAACTGCAATATACGATTTGTGAGGTCGTTTGCCTCTAACCTTGAAGTGTGTCCAGAACGGCCCGCAAAAGTCAACTCCCGTATTGATGAAGTGTCGCGCTGGCTGCACTCGATGTGGTGGCAGATTTCCCATAAATTGGGATAACATCTTTGGTTTCGATCTAGCACAACGAAGACAGTTTTGCACAACGGATCGTGCAGTTGTCTTTCCCTTTATGGGCCAGAATCGTTGACGAGTTATTGACAGCAACGTTTGAGCACCAACATGTAGATTCGTAATGTGTAGATGAGTCATTAATAATCTTGTAATGTCATGAGAGTATGGAAGTAGCATTGGATGCTTGGCATCATACGTTAAATTGGATGCCTCCAGTCTGCCTCCGACACGAATAATTCCTTTTTCATCGATAAATGGACTGAGGCTGCTCAGGGCGCTATTGTTGTTGACATAGTTGATCCGTTGGAATTGGTTCAAGTCTTCACTGAATCCCTGAGCTTGTGTTTCCTTGATAATGACTGTTAGAGTGTCTTCTAGATCTGCCACATTTATACTTGTGTGCTGACGAATATTTGCAACAAATCTCAACACATAGGCAACGACTCTTTGTAATCGTTTGAATGAGTTACGATGGTTGATTGTGTGGACGAAATGCGTTGGTTCTTCGGTGGCTGCTAAGATTATTTTCGACTGTTTTCTCTCCAAATCAATGTCAGTTATTGTGTTTTTCGTAGGCCATACGTTTTCAGAGCCATGTAAAAATATTGGTCCGTAGAACCATAAGTTGCAATTTGACAACCTCTCCGGTGGAATTCCTCGAGAGACTAGATCGGCAGGGTTTTCCTTTGATGGGACGTGCCTCCATTGATTAATGGCTGTTAATTCTTGAATAGCTGCCACACGATTTGCCACAAATGTATGATATGACGAGGACTCGGAATTCAGCCATGCAAGCACAATCTCGGAATCGGTCCAAAAAAGAATGGTTGATCATGCCAGTTTAAATCGGTCGTAATTCGTTGTACTAGTAGGGCAGCGAGTTTTGCAGCACATAGTTCCAGGCGAGGTAACGTTGTAGTTTCGTTAGGAGCCACCTTTGATTTAGCACATAATAATTGTACTGCTATTGTACCATCCTGTCTCCTGGATCGTACATATACTGCAGTTCCACATGCCTTTTCTGAAGCGTCCGAGAAGGCATGCAATTGTGTAGATTGTGGTATTCTTCCAGAGGATATATGCCTTGGTATCTTAATATCATTTAGAACCTTCAATCCTTCACGAAACCTTAGCCATGCAGACTGAAGCTCGGTTGGCAGAGATGTATCCCAATCGAGTTTTATTCTCCATAGCCTTTGAAGGAAGATCTTTGCCGTTACTATGACTGGACTCATTACGCCGAGTGGATCAAATAAATGTGCTGTGTCTGACAGGACTGTGCGTTTGGTCACCTTGGTTCCTTCTGGCCATACAGTTTTGATACGAAATTCATCTGCCTTTGGTAGCCACATTAGTCCTAGGGTTTTTATTTGTCCCTCTTCTTCATCATACAGTTCTACTTGAAGACCGACATCGTCTCTATGAATGTTTTGAAGTAGTTTGGTGTGGTTGGCACACCATTTTCGTAAATTGAAACCTGCTGATTTCAGAAGCTTTGTCAGTTGTTCCTGCATTTCGAAAGCTTCCACTAAGCTATTGGATCCCGTCATTATGTCGTCTACATAGAAGTCGCGTTTGAGTATCCTTGACCCAAGTGGAAATTTATCAGCTCCTTGCACTGATAGCTGTTGTAAGCATTTAAATGACAAATATGGTGCTGAAGTAGTTCCGTATGTGACAGTCTTAAGTTGGTAGGATTTAATTGCTTCATTAGGATTATCTCTCCATAGAATCATTTGATATTTTCTGTCGTTTTCGTGCATTAAGACCTGACGGTACATTTTCTCTATGTCCGCAGTAAAGACGAATCGTGGCATTCGATACCTCAGAAGTATGGAAAAAAGATCATCTTGGAGCCTCGGGCCAGTACTTAGTAGCTCATTCAGGGCGATATTTGATGAGCTTTTGGTTGAACCATCAAAAACTACTCTAAGCTTGGTGGTAGTGCTGTCGGGTTTCATCACACAGTGATGTGGTAAATAATAGTACGGCTTCGTGATGTTGTCTGGATTGACCTCTTCCATATGTTCAAGTTGTAAGTATTCCTTCATAAAGGCCACGTATTGCCCCTTGATTTCTGGATTTTTACTGAATTTTCATTGCAAGGAGAGAAATCGTTGTAAAGCAATGTCCCTGGATTCACCTAATTTACTTGGATGGTGTAAAAAAGGTAGTTTTACCACAAAGCGGCCTGATGAGTCCCTTTGTGTGGTCTGACTAAAATCAGATTCGCATTTAACTTCAGCGGCAGTTAAACTTGGCGGATGCGACTCGATTTCTTCGAGCTTCCAAAACCTTTCAATTTTATCGTCAAGGGTGAGGCCTCCTTCATTACAGATGCCACATGTTGCTTGAGATTGGTTGGTGCCTTGTATCCTTCCAGCGAAAACGCAACCAAAAACAGTGTTTTGCAGAGTTGGTAAATCGTCTCCAAGTTTTATTTTCCCAGTCGACAGGAGTTGATGATAGAACTCCGCTCCGATCAAAAAAACAATTTGACTGGGGCGATTGAAATTTAGATCGGCTAGCTCTATGTTTCCCGGGATGGGCCAGGAGTCCGTATTCAACGAATATGTTGGTTGAAAAGAAGTTATTTTTGGTAATATAAAGGCTTCTACTCTGGTTGAGAATTCGGTCAATCGTGATTGCAATACTAAATTGACTCGATAGTTAGATTGCTGCTTGCTTTCACCGATGCCTTGGATGCTCATAGAATCTGGTGTGCCTTTTAAACCCAATTTTTTGACTAATCGTTCCGTTATAAAATTTAGTTGTGAACCAGAATCTAAAATTGCCTTACATTCTACATTATTACCTTCATTATTTCTTAACTTGATGATGACAGTGCTTAGCAGCACGTAACCTCTTTGATTCTGAGCTGTTTGTGCTGCTAGGATTGTTGAGTTACTACCTTCTGCGTTATTATTGGTTGGTCCAGACATGTCTGCAGTGCGTTTCTCAGCGATTGATTGCCGTGGTTGTAGTTGTAATATATCCGTTGATGATATTATCCTTCCAGGAGTGTGAGATGATTTACTGGACTCTTCAATATGAACTAGAGTATTATGCTTTTTGGAGCATTTCAAGCAATTTCGCATAGAGCACTTGATTGCTGAGTGTCCGTCTTTCATGCAGTTGATGCATAAGTGGTTCCTTTTCAAGATTTGGTATCTTGTAGCTGGCGCATGTGACAGAAATTCTTTACACAGATATAGTGGATGTTTCTGTATGCACACAACACATTGTCTCCCATAAATTGTCGATACGAAAGAAGACGATTTTGACGAGTGACTGGATCGTTCTTGAATCGCGTGACGCTTATCTCTTCCTAATGCTTCTAGAGCTTGGAAGCGGCTCTCTAAGAACATTAAAAAATGCTTAATCGTTTGCAGTTCTCTTGGTGATTCCAATGATTGCTCGTACAATGTGTGTGTATTTTTGTCCAATTTCTTAATGAGTATGTCAATGAGCAATGGATCCCATGATTCAATGAAGATCCCAAGGTTTTTTAAGGCAAGAATGAACTCATTTGTGTTGTCATGCAGTGCCTTGATTGCTGCAGCCCCTTCGGTTTGAATGGTTGGCTGTGCTAGAAATTTGTTGATTAATGCTGTCACCAATAGTCGTTTGTTGTTATATCGATTTTTTAATATGTTCCATGCCGTTTCATAATTTCCATCTGATATTGACAAATGGTGTATTAACGCTTTTGCTTCACCAGTTAAGTTGGAAACCAGGTAAAACATCTTTTGTGCGTTGCTGATGGGATAATTATGAATCAGTTGGATATATAAGTCATAGAATCGTGTCCACCTTAGGTAGTTGCCATCAAAATTGGGAAGCGTTATCTTAGACAATTTTATTGCTGTACCAAGATGAGATGTATTCTGAGGTGGGGATGATGCAGAGTCCTGCAAGTTCCGTAATTGTTGTTGCAGGGATATGATGGTGTCTTGAACCCAGTCATCAACTTCAAAATAGAATTCTGTCTTATATCCACAAGGCTCTTCACTCGAGACAGATTCCCATATAACCTGATTATTTTGGGTGATATCTGCCCAATTGGTTTGAAGCAATTTAAGCTTGAGTTCATAGTAAGGCCTTGGATGTGTTTGATGTGCCTTAGACTCAATGTCACGAATGTAATGGACCAATGTGCTCATTGCTGATCTTTGCTTCTTGACTAATTTCACGACATCTTCGTTTTCATCTGTAATGGTGAGATTGAAAACAGTATTATCTCGGTCATCTTCTGAGAGCTATGATGTATTTGGTGGTGATAATTTTATATTAGCCTCCTTCAATTTTTCCTTAAGGTCGTTGTAGTTATTTTTGAAGTATAGATGATCACTATTACTCTGCTTAACCTTGATTAACCTTTCGTTATTGTTCGTGAACTTGATCCATAGTGATTCCAATTGATCTGATACCTTATTCAGATATTCTAGATTCCCGCGGGTCACACGTTGAGGGGTCTCAGTATTGAACGCCTGCAACAGGTCTTCTATTTTTCTTCCTATCTCGGATTGTTCAGAAGCTAATGTCTCCATGATGAGCACCTTATCGTCTTTAGAATCGTAGATGTGGTATATACTGATCTCGTGGCGATCACGTCGGGGTCACCAAAATGTTTTTGTACCGCGACAAATAAACTTAATTTGCCGCCTTGATGATCACTGCATTAGGTAGATATACCTTGCAAGTAAGTAAATTGGAAGTCCAGGTTCAAATACCTGTACCTTGTCGGAAGAAAGCCCAGGTTCAAATACCTGTACTTGTAGTAAGTGTGCAACGGTACAAAACCTATGCACAGCGCTTGAAATTATAAATGCCGTAGCAGATTCACTTGAGTATAATTAAAAGTCGTTCTTAACTTGTATAACAATACTAAAAAAAATTATTGATATTTCTTCCGTTTATATATACAAAATCGTTCATTCAATGTTATTGCCTTTAGAAAAAACAAAATTGATTCGCTTGCATTCGCTTGCATAAAATTCTTTTTCGTGCAATGACTTACGTTAACATTAAAGGAACTTGAGTGTAATATAGCTTACGCTCGCATTAAATTTACAATAAAATTTGACCTATATTATTTGCTATGAATAAAAATTTAAATTGTATTGCGAAATAATTTGGATATGGAATTTTGTTTATGTAGAGTTTGCTAGGGTTCAATGAAATTGTATTAAGAAATAACAAACAAAATTCCATAACCAATGTAAAGTTCATTAGAGTTCAACAATTACAATAATAATTAACCTAGACTTCACGAGGTAAGAGTCGAAGAACTTGGGGAGGAGAGGAGGAGGCGAGATGAATATTATGGCCACAGCGGAAATGATCTGGAGGTTGGATGTGCATTTGTAAGAGTTGCTAATGCAAGAGCCCATCCTTTAAAACCCGTGAACTCCTCGTATGAACAACTCGGACCTCGAAAGTATTCTGAACGAGCTGCATGGCGCTATAAGCGTACTAATAATTTCTATTCTCAGCTACGGAAATCCCAGGGGAGCCTGCAAGAAGGTAAGTCTAAATTTAAGCGACATAATAGTATGCTGGATAGGATAGAAGTACATCAAGGCAGACGGAAAGTAGGGGAACGGAACTCCAGTCATGTTGATAATGCGACTTCTACTGCAAGTTCAATAACCCCTTACAAGGTGAGTAACGATTATAACCCGTGAATCGGGGGACGAAACCAAAGAGATGTCCAAAAAATTCCCTCTAATTTCAGAAGAAATTCGGTGAGCGGAGTTTGGTAGTCTATGGATGAAGAAGGATATGGAAATGAGATATAAAGGTAACCCATAGTGGAACTAATTTACGGTAAAGTTATAGGTTAGCATGTAAAGGTAAGAAAAAGTATTTTAAAAAATATGTAGGGAAATTAAACCGAAAAGAAGTTATTTACTTACTTAAATAATGAGAATTAAAAGAAAAAATAATAAGAGATTTAAAGTGAAGAGAAGTATGCGTAAAGGGAATAAGATATTTAAAATAAAGAGAAGTTTAAAAAAAGAAAAAAAGATTTAAAAGAAAGAGAAGTGTAAAAGAGTTAAAGATCCAAAAATAGGCACGAAAGATAAAAACAAAAGAGTAATGAAAATAAAGTAAAATAAAATGTTAAAAATGGAGAGGTTTTTAAAAAATAGGAGTTATTGAAAGAAAGTTATAAGGGAAGCAATAATTAAGAAGAATAAAAGAGTTGCCATAGATAAGCATAATACAAGTATAGTATAAGTTTACAACGAGGAAAACGCTAATCACGGTGACTTTTGCACTCTTCACTTGCTGGAGGCAGAGAAGACAGGATATAGCATCAAGCCGATACTTCATATACGACTGTAGGTCGAGCACCTTGGGAAATTAATTTGTACACCACATATTGGACTACTCTGTCCACACGGGAAATTCCGGATTTAATGGAGGCCATAAATTCCACAAACGTAAAGGATTGCGTTAGTTATGCACAGGCTATACACTATTCCTGTAACAATAGATGAAGTCCACATATCTGATCTAGATGCCGAATTTGGCACAGCCGGTAGGGTAAGTGAGCAGTCGCAGTTAAGTCTTGTTTTAGAACGCCTCAAGTTTCGTCGGTTTAGGTTACCTTAGCGCCGGTAGCTTGTATTAAGTAAGATAGGTCAGTTCGCGCAATTAAAAGAATATTAGTAAATTGACTTAATGCGTTTTTATTGAAGAAGTTTGCGAGTTTGTTCGATTTCCGTTATTGGATTGCTTTGGGACACAACACACTATTATTTCCTACTTTTAACAATACTTTATCTCATATCTTAATTTTTAATGCGTTAGTGTTTACATCAGATTTTCTTCTTCTTTCTTTTTAGAATTCTCCAATAGTGCTTTAACTATTTTATTGTTTTCTTGCAGTCGAAACTTCAATTGTTTTGAATAATTTTCTAGATTGTAGATCGAATCTGTTCTATTTTGATCCATGGTGTCTGGAAGTGAAGCTAATTTGCCGAATATCAGTTCGTATGGTGATAGTTTGTTTTCGGAATGAGGTGTGATATTTTAGCAGAATGTGTAATAGGGTAACCGTTCATCCCATTCAGCATTCTGGTCTATTGATAGTAGGTACTCGTTAGTACTCGATGATTTCTTTCAATGGCTCCCAGAGTTTGAAACGGTGAAACGGAGTTGAGGTGACTTGGGCTATTTTGAAAATTTTGCATACCTCTGAGATTAATTGGTTGACAAATTCGGTGCCTAGATCGTATTTTAGGATTTTGAATGTTTCATATTTTAAGATTATTTTTTCGACTAATATTTTTGCGACTGTTTTGGCCTCTTTATTCTCCATGGGGAATGCTTGTACATATTTGGTTAGTTGACATTGACATGTCAATACATTCTGACATGTCAATGTAGAATTTACTTTGGTTTATGGGTCCTACCGTGTCAACTTCTAATTTTCGAAACTTTGACTTGGTGTGTTTGTTTCTACCATTCTTTCTTTGGTGTTCCTTATTATTTTATTGAACTTGCATTTCTCACAGATGTTTACGTAAGTTTTGACCATTTTGCTAAGATTTTTCCAACAGTACCTTTGTTTGTTCTTGTTAATTGAGTGTTTGACTCTTGACACCTGTGTGTGGAGTGTGATGAAATTGTTTGATTATGTTCAATTGTTCTTCCTTGTTTACTATACTTTTTGAGGGTTTAAATATTATTATGCGCAAACTTTTCTTTTCCTTTACTTTTGTTCGCTTCTGCAGATCATTAAATTTCTTCTTAAATTCTTCTATGTCGACTTTTTAAAATAATTCTTCTTCTTTCGAGGGGTCTGTTTTTACTCCCATGTTGATGATTAGGTGGCCTAAGTAAGCCACTTCTGTTTGCAAGAAGTTGCATTTTTGTGAGTTTAATTTGAGGTTATATTGACTCAATCGGTCGAAATTTTGCATAGGTTTCTGTTATGGTGCTGAAGCTGCATGCAAAAATTAATATGTCGTCGACATTCAAAAATTTCTCATCATCTAAACCTGCTAGAGCTGCTGTAAGCATTTTTGGAACCTGTTAGTGGAGATCTTTAATCCAAAAGGTAGTCTTTTGAATTGGTAGTGAGCTTTGTTGGTCGAAAAGGCTGTTACAGGTCGTGATTGTGGGTACAATCCGATGTTATGCACTTACTTTTTCTTATATAGCTTGCAGAGGTCGCATCCAAAACCCTAGTAAAGTTGGTTCTTCCTTTTATTTAATAACTTTCTTTCACCAATTCTACTTATAATTATTTTTATTTATAAAACTTTCTTCCGTAATACAACTTTTCATTCTTTTTATTTACAAAACTGTCTTCCGTAATACTACTTTTTAATATTTTCGTTTATAAAACTTTCTTCCGTAATACTACTTTTTATTATTTTCGTTTATAAAACTTTCTTCCGTTATACTAATTTTTAATATTTTCGTTTATAAAACTTTCTTCCGTAATACTACTTTTTATTATTTTCGTTTATAATACATTCTTCCGTAATACTACTTTTTATTACCTAATCTTCCGTAGCAAAACCGATCCCTTTTTCTTTCGCGCCATGCCCAACTCACTTAAATCCACAAATCAACCTTTTACTTAAAAATTCAACTCAACTTCCGCGCTACCGCCGCGTGTAAAAATTTAATCACAACTCGAGTTATAATCTTTTGACAACCGCCGTATTTCCTGTTAAAAAACCAATTCGCTTCCGTTTTTAGCTCGACTGCACTCTTGATCACTTTCATCGCGATCAGGAGCCGTCGTTCAGGGTAGAAAATGCATAGTTGCATTTCTACCCTGAGAAAAATTTTCATTTACTCTGAACTTGTTTAAACAAGTCCAGAATATTTTTCGATGGACGGTGGCTTGAAAAAATGTAATATGATGTTTTTATAAACATCAGCCACCATCCCGGCGCTTGAAATTGCGGCGCGCGCATACATGTAATGTAAATTCGCGGCGCGCATTTCTTATCGTGAAAGCTTTTTTTTCTGATATGTATGTAGGCTCGATTTTCCTTTTGCTTTATTGTTTAAAGTAATTATTTCTACTGGCAAAATTTGCCATGGGAACAATTTTGATTTTAATTCATGGAATGTGAAGAAAATTGCTGATGCAATTTTCTTCACTGATTGAGTAGATAAGCTAATCATGTTTTTTTAAGCAATATTTTTATTTATTGCCTTTTATCAGATATGTTTTGAGGCATATTTTAGGTATATAACACCGATCTGGTGAAAAGAACTTGTTAGGTCTAGGGTTGATGTCTTCGAGTCTGGTTAATGGGAATTTGTCATCCATTATCTTTTTGTTCAATTGTTGGAAAGCGACTACCATCCTCCATTTATTTTCATCTTTAGTTCCTTTCTTTGGAACTACTAGTAAAGGGGCTTGTCGAGGATTCTATAATATCTTCTTCCAGTAACTGATCTACCTGTTTATTTATTTCATCGCTTTGCACTTGTGAGAAGCGGTACTTCTTTCTGTAGATTGGAGTATGATCTGTCATATTTATCATTTGTGTATAGAAGTTATTCATTGTTAGTGTGTCACCCGTTAGATGGAATATATCTGAATAGTTTCTGCATATTTCGAACAGTGAGTCTTTTGCTTTTTCGTCTAGGTTATTTATGTTTAATTCCTTTTTTAGTTTTTCGAAACGATTTCGTTATCGTTATCTATTGATTTCATCTTCCTTCTGAAGTGGTATTCTGTGAGAGGCACAACTCTTAGTTGCGGTAGTTTGATACTGATGTCTTGCTGTATTGAGCAGTTTGACGTGAACGATTCCTTGATTCCTTTTGTTGGTATTATGGCATTTGTAATCAAAATTCCATCCTGGAGTTCTTGGCTCAAAACTATGTTGTCTTCTTTTACTTTAATGTCCATCGCTTGATGCATTTGCGATCTTGCTGGAATAGTGATGGTTTTTACTTCTGGGATCTTAGTCATGATCGGTATCTTGATGTTATTAATTTCTGTGCAAATTGTTAAAATGAATTGTTCGTAGTCCGATTTGCGTCCGAATTTGGTCAAGAAGTCTAGTCCGATCAATCCATCAGAGTATATTGGAAAGTTGTCTATTAGATCTCCTTCGATCTTAAATTTCATGTTTATTGTTCCTACCGTTTCGATTCCAAAGTTCGCACGTGGTGTTTAAACAAAGGCCTTAGCATAAACCCCAACAAAACGGTTATCGTTCCGTTCACAAGAAGATCGAAGCTTTCGCTAACGGCTCCTCTTCTTGATAATACGGAATTGATATTTTCAGACGAAGTCAAATATCTGGGGATAACCCTAGATAAGAAACTTACCTGGAATTCGCATCTGTCCAGAGTGACGGATAGAGCGATGCGATCTCTCTACACGTGTCGTCGCTTCATTGGCAGAACATGGGGTCTGAAGACAAAAATGATGTACTGGACGTACACCACGGTTGTTAGACCCATGGTCACCTATGCGGCCCTCGCATGGTGGCCAAAAACTAATCAAAAGACGGCTGAGGCTCTGCTTCAAAAAACCCAGCGGCTTGCCTGTCTAGGAATAACTGGTGCCATGAGAACCTGTCCTACAGGCAGCCATGGAAGCCTTATTAAACCTTGCACCCCTGCATTTGCAGGTGAAAAAGGAAGCGATCTCCAGTGCTATTAGAGTACAAACGGAGAAAAAGTTAAAGCCAGGCGATCTGGTTGGTCATTTAAGTATCTTAAAACAGATATGCTTCGAGCAAGTGACGACAATATCTGATATAATCACACCCAGAGTGGATTTTGCAAGACCATTCCAAGTGGTTCTTGGAGACCGACAACAATGGCGCTCCACTAAACCGTCCTTGCAACAGGATCGATGGTGTGGTATACAGACGGCTCAAAAACAAACAGTGGGGGTCGGATTGGGTGTATACGGCCCCAGATGCCATATATCAGAGGCTCTAGGCTCTACCCCTACCGTATTCCAAGCCGAGGTATTAGCCATAGAAGAATGTGCCAATACCTGCATTAAAAGAGCCATAAATGGCTCAACCATTAATATCCTCTCGGACAGTCAAGCTGCCCGCAAGGCCTTAAAGTCCTACACTGTCAAGTCAGGGATAGTCTGGGAATGTCTACAAACCCTCAAAAATCTATCAAGGAGAAACAAAGCTATCCTCATGTGGGTACCTGGACATGAGGGCCACAAAGGCAATGAAATTGCGGATGGCCTAGCCAAAAGAGGAGCGGAAACTCAGTTTGACGGACCAGAGCCATTTTGTGGCACTTCAAAGTGTTACCTCCAAAGCTACCCTAAATAACTGGGAGAATAAACAAAAATCCCTGAATTGGGAAAGGCTACAAGGACTTCGTCAGGCAAAAAAGTTTATCGACACCTCTGGCGGAAAAACAAAAGAACTCCTACTCCTTAGAAGAACAGAGCTCAAAATGATCACTGAGCTCTTCTCAGGCCATTGCCCCTTGAGGTATCACCTAAACAAGCTGGGTTTGGCTGAGACTTCATCCTGCCGCTTCTGTCAGGATGCTCACGAAACCTCGGAGCACCTGCTCTGCAACTGCGAAGCATTGGCCAGGCGGAGATTACTCCACCTTGAACATGCCTTTTCCCTCCACCAAGTTACGTATGGAACCTCAAGCCCAGAATGGTTCTAGACTTTATTAACAGTCTAAACCTATAAATGGAGCAAATTCAACGGGGACTCACAATAGATCTTTCAGGTCGCAGTGACTGCGAGGCTAACGCCTATACACCCCTTTACAAATCTAATCTAATCTACCGTTTCGATTTCACCATCTGTTACTCCTGTTATTCTGCAGGATTCTTTTCTTAGTTCTAAGTAGTTTATTAAGCTAGTTTTCTTAATTATCGATATATCTGCTCCCGTGTCTATGAACCATGATGCATTCCTTGATATTGAATCACCTTTTATATTTACTTAGTTGGTCAGGCTCTTGACCGTGAATTTATGCATCATTATGCATTGTGCGCTTAATATTCGTTGTCCCCTGAAAGTTGTCTTTCAGGGACTCCTTGTCCGTTTCCCGAATTCAACACATTTATTCGTCTAAACGGACCGTTCTGATTCCGTGTTTCTGGAATTCTATTTGTGCTATTCTGTGTGTGTGTATTGTCAAATTACATTGTATTTTGATTGCGGATTTGGCTTGATGGGTTGTAGATGTTCCTTTTTGATTGGTTTTGGTAATTCGTTTTGTATTGTTTCCCTCGTGAGTTTCTGTTAACTTGGAAGCTATGTCCTCTTCTGTTGATGTTTGAGTGAAAGCTTTAGTTGCGATTGTAGTTTGTTAATCGAGCTCGGTGTGAGCAGAATCTTAGGATGTTTCCTTATTGTCTGTTATCAGCGTCAATCTCTGTTGCCAACTGTACAGCAGATGATAATGTTTTGGGTTATGCGGCAAATACTGTCGATCTAAATGGTTCTCTTAAGCCTGATTTAAAAGCATTTAGTGCTAACTGATCATTCAGTTTAGCAGTTATTTTCCGGTTCTCCTCTCCTCGTTCGATTATCTTAATTTTGTTTAGTTCTGCTGTCAGTGATTCGATCTTGTTTGCGAAGTCTTGCACTTATCTTTCACCTTGGTAGCTTTAAGCTAACTCACTTTGAATCTTAAGCGGATTTTTATTAGATTTGAATATCCTCTGAAATAGTGTCCGAAATTCTGACAGTGTTGTTGGTGTTGGTTCGTTGCAGATTTTGTTACGTAATTTTTGTGAAATTCTTGTCTTAATCACAAAGTTAATTAACTTTTTGTTTTCCTCTGACTTCTCTATAGAATCGTGAAGGAATTCTATTATGTTTATGAAGTTTGTGAGATTTTTCGGATCTCCATCAAACTCAGTTATCATTTTGATCGTTGTTGTCATGTCAAACAAAGCCATGTTACTGAATTTAGCACTTTCAGAGCTATTGGGAGTTTTACTCCTTAAATCACTATTTGTGTCTGACTCGCCGTTGTCTTCTTCTTCTGTTATGACTTTTTTTTGTTTTGTTCTTGATGAGTGTTGCTACTTGTTCGTATGTTACCTGAAATTTATCTATTATTGGCTGACTGATGTTTGTCTTCTTTTGACAGTTCACTGTATCTCTGTCTGAATTCAGCTTTTAATTCATCTGTTTTATTTCTTTTTGTTAACAAATTTTTTGTACTATATTCTCTGTATGGAGTCTTCTTTAAATTATCTAATATTTTTTCTAGTTCTTTTAGTATAGTTGTTAGTTTTTTCATTCTAAAACTACGTCATATCATGGATTATATTTATTTATTTTATGGAATGATTATTATTTTATTTGTATATACATATCATTTTATACTTGTATTGTTTTGCTGACCTTTTTATTAATTATGGAGTTTATTTTTTTTTCATGTAATTATAAATTATGGGTATTACAATAATTAAGATTATGGTAATTAGTAGGTATTTGATGTCAAGGATGTAGTCTTCAAAGGTGCTGACCAATAGGTTTGTGGTCGTTGCTGCTGCTGCGTTGTTTGCCACGATATTCGTTGGTTTTGACTCCTTTGATCCCATTACTTCAGCGAAATTCCTGTTTTTTCTTGTTGACCGTCTCGAGGAAAGAGTACTTCTCCTTCTTGGTTATTGATAAATTCGCCAACCGGTATAAATTTGCTATTTCCTTCCTGTGTTTCACAGCTTTTCCTGCCCTTGTCCTTTTTGGTCGTTGTTGGAGTTGTCGGATTATTTCTGGCTGTGGTCTCTGTGTTTTCCTGGCTCTATACTCTTCTATTGTGATTGGTTTTGGTCCCGCGGACGAATTTCTTTTTATATGTTGTTGCGGTTCTTCTTGGATTCTGCTTTTTCTTGGTCCGTGGTGCAGGGCCGCCATGTAATGGTTATCTCAAAGTGCCATGTGGTGGATTAGTTTATACTCGTCTTCTTCTTGATGGCTGCCTTGATCTAACCGTCGTCCAACGTATGCTCATATGTAGGTGCTTGCTATAGCTTCAGGCGAGAAAGCTTAGCCGATGCTTATGTGTGAAGACGTCAGAGATTGCCCTATGGAGAGGCGAGATGGCTCAGCCGAAATTAATCCTAGAGTGCAGGCGAGAACGCTCAGACGATATTAATACTGAAGTGCAGGCGAGAATTCTCAGCCGATATTCGCACGATGTATGGCGTCAAAGACTGCCGAAGTTATTAGAGAGAGGAATTGATATTAAAACACTTTTGTTCTCTAAAACGTACTGTCTTGTCTTTATTTAGAATCAACTTATTTATATCATTCTTCGCTATCCCTACCTAGCGTATAAATCTACTAAATCTTCAATACATTGCAATACAGGTTATTGACCTGGAGTAGCACAATCAACAATTCAATAATCCATCAAAAAATTCGCCACAATGCACATTCCAGGCTTTTCAAGCATTCGGGTTCATTGAGGTCAGTGAAATGCATGAATGGTGTGAAATGCCATGTCAGCAAACTGACGTATGCGGCAGTGAAGTGCATTGCCTTTTCAAGTTCACAAAGTTCACTTTGTTCAATTTATGAACGAAAATATGTATGAATCATAATGAATGGAATTATTGAACTTGAATGCATGTTTATGCTTGTTTTTCTTTTTCTTTTGTATGTGCATCTATGAAATGTTTGATGCGCTACACTCCCACGGAACCGGTTTACACAAACCAACAAGAGAAAATGAAATGCTCTCAAAATCTCCCCAGAGCGAGATCCATACAATTAGTGGAAGCCAAATACAGTAATACCCATTTTTTTGTCCTCCCCCTTTCTTTTTCGGTTACAAGCGCAGCCTTTTCTTCTTTTTACTACACTGACTAATAGAAAATAAGTGAAATGAAAACTAGGCTCTAGCAATTATGAAAATAGAAGAATAGAAGGCATAATCTAGTAGAATTAAAACAAACATATAACCAATTAAAATATAATCAAAATTTAATTACGCAAAAAAATAATAAATAATTAACATTCAGTAACCTTAAGTAGTACATAAGAATAATTAGCTAACTACTAAGATATTGACATAAATACCTAGGTTATAATTAATAGAAATAGATTAAAAATGTAATGTACTAAGATCATAAATAGAAAATAGCGGCTAAAAATAGTAGAAGAAAAGAGAAAACATATAATAAAAACAAAAACAAGGAAAAAATATTTTTATGCAAAAAAAAATTAAACGACATTAGATATACTACATATGTAAATGGAAACAAAAGTAAATGAATTAGTAAAATTAAAGAAAAATGCTTTAAAAGTAGATATAATTAAATAAATAAATAAATAAATATAAAAATAAATAGGAATAGATAAGACAATAGGATTAAGGAAACCACACACTATATATTTGGAAAGAAAACAAAACAAAAACGAGAATTAACCGGTATCTAGCAAGATAGTTCTTGGGGATAAACAAAAATTTTTTAGTAGATAAAACAGGTGACATAGAGACCTAGCAAAACTGCTACGAATACAAAAAGCACGGTAGTTTTGTAACTAAGGTAAAAGTATATATATTTGTATAAGAAATATATTATATACGTATATATGTATACTCTTGTAAAACCAAAACCGTATACCATTCTTTTGTAAAACCAAAATTAGAACACAAGGAAAACTCGACCCAAAAAGAAAAAGGAGATGCAAGAACATCCTAACTAATCCCCGTAAATAACTTTTCGGAGTTACAAATAGTTCGACGAGTAGCATCAGATGAATATAAAGGAACCTGTGTGCCTCCCAGCAATGTCGCAGATCGTAGAAAACGTTCTGTTGCAGATACAGGTAGAAATTCTCAATCTGTCAAAAGAGACGACGGAGTCTTCCTACACCATGGATCTACTTTCGAATAATTCAAAAGCAGTTCCCTTAGGAAGTCTAAACACACACAGTTCACAAGTCCATGAGTCGAAATGATGGCGATGGTGTGCATCATCCACAGCTGGTTAATGTCAGAACTAGTAGTCCACATCTCTGTTCTAAGTAAAATAAAAAACAAAAAAAAACGAAAACAAAAAAAAATATATATATAACAGGTAGTTAATTATAAAAAAAAAATTTATTCAAACTGAAAATACACAAAAGATTTTTAATAGCCAGTTAAAATTTAAGGAAAAAGTAAAACAAACAAAAACTTTTTGAAAACTAAAATTGAAAAACTAACTTAAACACAATCTTAAACTTAGAACACAAAAGAAAAGTTAAGTAAGCTTTGGGAGCCGCCAAGCGGGCCTTCCACAAAACCTGAAAAATACAATTATTTTTTATTAAATTATAACCAAATACTAGAAACAAGTTACCGGAACTATCCTGCATATCTGGCAAGTAGTGCCTTACTCCTGGAAAAGACCAGCCGCCTTATCGGGGAGGTCCCAGTCCTCCTCAACATAACTAGACGCCTCATCTGAGGGATCCCAATTCTCCTGGGCGGGACCAGATGAGACGTCAAAGCGGCGTCACATCATCCTCATATATCATGTAGTTTGGGTGCGTGCTGCATACCAAACAGGCACACAAGCCGGCCTCCCCGGACAAAGCCAAAGTAGCCTCTAAAAAGAAATAAAGTAAAAGGGAAGCTAAAATCAACAACAAAATTATTGACCATAAAATAAACTTACCCAAAGCCACCCATGAACTCCCGCTATGGGGGAGAAGCAGAGCTTCACCCGGTGGAAGCTGTCCACCTCAACAGGAGCAGACCATATGCAAATATCCGGGCACCCGTCTCTCCCCAAAAGCAGCCTGATCAAACCCTCCACCGAGGGGCCACACTTTGCACAGAAATCGTCAGCACCCTAACGCAATGGGGCCTGGATCCGATGTACGGAGCGCGCGGACTAATTACCTCGCCAAACTGCATAATGAAACCGTGAAGTTACATTACTCGCGTGAACTCATATAAAGGACAAAACCCCGAACTATAGCAAAAAATTATCTAACATACAGTTAGAATGTGTCGTGCACTTATCTTGGTTAAGTACCAAACCAACACAATTTCCTTTTGATTTTCTCAGTACCGGCGCAAGATGCAAAAACAATGCATCACACCGCTACTACAGATGTATCCCTAGCTTATCTTAGAAAAACGAAAAATAAAACATACAAAGTTCACATGACCGAGTATTTTTCTTCCTCTCCTCATTCAGTCCACACAATTTTTCGCGGTGGGAAGGAATGTTAGATACATGAATAATACCCTAATACGTACCTTCAAACGTATCTACATACGTATTTCCTATTCAAAAAATATGTACATAAAACCTAAATTAAAAAGTAAAAACTTTTTTTCATAATAGTTTTCTCGCCACTAAAAACCTAAAATTGCATATTTTAGAAAAATAGACAAATCATAAAATTTCAATAAGCTAATCATGCTTAAAGCATGATTAGCTTATCTCTCAAATGGATGAAGAAAACTGCATCAGCAATTTTCCTCACTTACCATACATTCTATTCCGATAAAACAACTTGGGAAAAACAAAAGTCTCAGCTTTCAACCAATCCGTTTTAATAGAAACAATTACCACGACGTGGAAATATTTAAATTCAAAAGAAATCAGTACGATTTGCCGCGAAAAATACAATATGTATGTATATACGTACATATACATCACGACCAAGGCTTTCGCGATAAGAAATGCGCGCCGCGATTTTTCAAACGACGGGACGGTGGCCGATGTTTAGAAAGGGTAAAATTCTGGACAAGTTTGAATGTTAAACAATTTTTCTCAGGGTAGAGAAAAGTGAATTAAGCATTTTCCCTGCCCTGAACAACGGACCCGATTATCAAAAAGGTGATTATGAGACAGTTGGTTTTTGGATTTCAGCAGAAAAAGTCGTGACAAAAAAGTTAATCGGTGTTAAGAAAGAAATAATAAAAAAATCGGAAGTGGTGAAAAAGGAAGTTAATCGAAGAAAGTCAAAGTCAATCGTTGTAATAGAATAGTCATAGCGGTGAAAAAAGAAGTTAAATGGTGTTACAGATCAATATTAGAACAAAGTAAGAGTAAAAAAGTTGTTGAATGAATAAAATAAGAAAAATGTTTGACATTACTTTGGGTTAACAGTTCCGGAATTGAGGACAAAGTATGTACAAGGTGAGCGTAGAATAAAAGTTACAAAATAAATATAACATCAGGTTGTTCCTCTGTGTCTGAACACTCAGCATACGTACAATAAGAGTACCATGAAAAAGGAAGATGTTCACCAGACCAGTTAACTACGGGGGTGATTATAAGAAAAAAAAATTTATTTTTAAGTAAATATTATTGTTGAAGCTCCTTTATAATAAAATAGTGCTTTGGTCGTTTGTGCAGGCACGAAATATTTTTGTATTATGGTTCGTGACCGGCGGCAGATTTTGATTAAGCCCCCTATTGCTGTCCCGCACTAGTCGAGCTCCTAGCGTGCTGCACTGTGTTATCGTTGATCACCGGTGTCAGCTGTCAGCTCATGCTGACAGGATGGACTCACATCTAAAAGTACTCACTCGAAAGTACTTCCATAACAGAGTCTTGATTATATAAAACCTATTGCACAAAACAAAATATCACTATTATAAAGCATTAAATACTTTTAATCACTTTTTTTCACAAACAATTACTAAAATAATACCGAACTTATTTTCGTAAAATAAGAAAAGTCAGATATTAAGCAGAATGTCGACCTGAAGCAACATAAGGTTAACCCCTCTTGTCATTTCCCCACGTCTACAAAAAACAATGCGTATCGCAAGTATACACGAATTTTACACAGCATAGCCTATGTTTTGCTATACAGGGTGTTTCCCCTTAGGAGATCAATAGAACAGAAGGTGATAGTATCCACCTATGCTAACAAAAAAATGTATGGCAGGGCAGGGGCCAATATCAACCATTTAGGAGTTACAGGGTGATTAAGAAAAAGTTAGTTTATCACAGAACACCCTGTATCTTAAAAAGTACCGGGCTTACGGTCACAGTTAAGAGCTCATTGTATGCAGAACTGTATGGCCTTTCCGACTACTGAACCAGCTACGTACCCCTCTCCTATGAGGAGTTATGGGGTTCTAAACTAAGAATTTCGGATTCTTTACCTTTTTTTATAAAAACTATAAACTGTAGACTCTCCTCTTTAATTTGACCTATTATGCCCTATGTGCTATCTGCAGCCGTTAAAGAGTTATTAGCTCAAAACCTATTCTGAAAGCTATTCTCAAACCTAAATTTGTTCCTTTACTGACTGAAAACACGTCATTTAAAAAAAACATCGGCTAATTTCGGTATGACATGAATAGGTTTTGAGCTAATAACTATTTAACAGCTGCAGATAGCACATAGGCTGTAATAGGTCAAATTAAAGAGAAGAGTCTGCAGTTTATGTTTATAGCTTTTATAAAAAAAAGTTATGTTAATGACCTTTTTTGCATAAAAAATAGAGGTCAAAGTAAAAAAATCCGAAATATTTTGTTTAGAACCACCTTAGATAAGAGGGGTATTGGGTGGGTTGAGCAGTCGTTGGTAAGGCCATGCATCCAGTGAGGTCTTAACTGTGACCGTACGCCCTGTACCTTTTACGATACAGAGTGTTTTGTGTACTATCACCACCTGCTCTATTGACCTCATAAGGGGAACACCCTGTATAACCTGAGTATAACTGAGAATTGTGCTGTTCTAAGAATGTTTTAAAAAACCGACGGCTTATATTTATTTTAACATACTAATACTAACAGTAGTTAAACTATGACAGTTCTGGACCACTTTTATAAGCCTCCAGGATTTTGTCATAGATGGCGCCATCGTCGCTAGGTGGTTTGAGTCCATACTAAATGTGGGTTTGTGTCTTAGCTGCATCGGTTTGTGTCTCGGATGTTGTGGATACTAGACCAATTTGGGGGATACGAGACCATTTTCAGCACTCTCCAGCATAGGGAAATAGCATAGGATTTCGATTTTGTTGCTGGAGTTCGCTTATTTTTCATCTCGAATCTTGAGGATACGAGACCACTTTGGGGATACGAGAATACTTTTAGCACTCTCCATCATAGGGAATTAACATAGGATTTCGACTTTGTTTCTGGAGTTCGCTTATTTTTCATCTCGGACTCGTAGCCTCTAAGTTGACATTAAGTTTTTCATCTCGAGTTTTGGGGATACGAGATCACTTTCAGTACTATGCAGCAACTGAGCCCTAGCGGCATTAGCCGATACTACCAGCATGCTCCGGTGTGTCTTGACTGTACTGGTTTATGTCTTGGATGCACCATTGAGTCTTGACTGCACCCTAGCGGGATTAGCCGGTACTACCGTGATGTGTCACTTGGTCTTGACTGCGCCCCTAGCAGCACTAGCCGGTACTGCCAGCATGCTCCGGTACTACGGTTTTCGTGTGTGTGTGTGTGTGTGTGTGTGTGTGTGTGTGTGTGTGTGTGTGTGTGTGTGTGTGTGTGTGTGTGTGTGTGTGTGTGTGTGTGTGTGTGTGTGTGTGTGTGTGTGTGTGTGTGTGTGTGTGTGTGTGTGTGTGTGTGTGTATGTGTGTGTGTGTGTATGTGTGTATGTGTGTGTGTGTGTGTGTGTGTGTGTGTGTGTGTGTGTGTGTGTGTGTGTGTGTGTGTGTGTGTGTGTGTGTGTGTGTGTGTGTGTGTGTGTGTGTGTGTGTGTGTGTGCGCGCGCGCGCGTGTGTGTGTGTGTGTATTTTAGCCGGTACTACCAGCATGCTCCGGTACTACGGTTTTCTTGGATAGATATGTGGTGCGCCTAAATGTAGGCTTTTGGTTTTGAACTAATATTAGTAATAATTAAAGTTAACGCTAGGAAATTTTTGTTCATGCCAATGGATTCTAGATGGTTGGGGTGGTGCTATTAGGGGGGACGAAATTTTCATCAGAAATCCTCTACGGGCTCTGGTTTTCGAGATATAAGCGATTTTACCTTTTCAGATATAGTTAATATTATTAATAATTCAAGCTACCTAGGATAGTTTTGTTCATGCCAATAGATTCTCGAACGTGTTAGAGGGGCGGGGGTTAGAGGGGGAACGAAATTTTCATCAAAAATCCTCTACGGGCTTTGGTTTTCGAGATATTAGCGACATCTCTTTGGGCGCAAACGCCATTTCTTGAGTAAGGTACCCTAGCGGCCTTTGCCGGAACTACCAGCATGCCTTGGTTTTGCTGTTTTCTTTTATTAGCGGGATATCAGATATCAGCATGACATCATCATGGTTTTTCTGTTTTCAAATGCTGCACGTTTCTTAGCAGGGAAGTTGTAGATATCAGCATTATTCGAATTTCACAACATGACATCAACATGAACAGATTCTAGACGATGTCAGTGAGGGTTCTGGGGTATGTGTATTGAAAAGTCGTATGTTTTATAAACACTTGTTTCAATTTCCAATAAAATTTCTTATTATAAAAGTATTTCTTATAGCACATTGTCCAATATAAACTTGGCAAGATGGCGCATTTGTGTTAATCTCTATTAGTTATCCACAGTTGTATTCATCTTCGACGTTAATAATGATTTCACCCTCTCCAACTATCTTCTGCATCCAACGAATTTTTTCAGCCCCCTTTACATATATGGTTTTGTTTCGAAACAGTGATACGGTATGTAGCCATCATCCCAGCGGAATCCATGAAAATTGTGTTGAAGCCATGTTACTTGTCTCTTTTTTGCTGAAGTCAAATCTTTGTATCTGAATGGTGGTTGAAATATAGTGCTGCATCTGGTTTTCATTGTTTAAAATTGCCAGTTCTTTAGTGATGAATTCATTGAGGTTTGTTTTGAATCCTTGGATGTCTACGATGACTGCCATCTTCTTAATTTAACTTTCTAACTTCACTTGTCAGCGGACTGTATTCTACTATTCGATCATGTAGAAGCAGACAATATGCTGTTGTATTAGCCGGTATATTTTCAGATGTCTTGAATTCTAGCCTTATGTCAACAGGTCCAGTTTTTATTGTTTCATTTTGATGTGAGCAATCAATGACAGCGATCGGTGCATCGGTTTTGAACTTCTCCCATGTGAGGAACGGCTGATACTCATGACCATAGTATGATTGTGTAAACTTTATATACATCTCATACAGCAATGCGTATCTATTCAAATCAAATTTCGAATTCAAATCATCATAGGGATATGATTCTGAGTTCAAATGAACTGTAACATCAGTGAGTTTGCAGTGATCAAACTTGCTTGCATCTTTGGTTTTATCGTTCCTTCGATCCGTTTGTAATGCTAAGATGATAAATCGAGGTTTCTCCAGTTGAGTGGAAGTCTTAACTGAGCAGGTTTGATACGTGGATTCCGGTAGTACTGGATACTCATATATGTCCCAGCTGCGGAATGTTATTTGTATCGGGCGACTTTAAATAGTTGCAGCTTTTCATCATCGGATACTGTAACATGTGGAATACTCCATTGAAGTTTGGTAATTTCAATTTTCACCACAACAGTGGGTGATATAATGGCATTATCGTCTGTCCTGCTCCGGATCAATATGAGTTCATGTTTGGAATTTATCAGAATTTTATTATAATCTTCAGCGAAGCCCAATAAATATTTCAGAGGTACACAATAGTTAAACAGTCCATTGGCTGGTATAACGGATGAGTCTGGTGACCAGCTGCCGTTGAGTAGTATCCTGCTTACATTTGCATTAAGCGATACGTAGTTTTTTAATGTTGTCGCAATCCCAGGATTTCTTGTACGATCGATTTCCACTGCATTTAATTCATAGCGTATTTCCTCAAAAAGAAATGGTAGAGCGTTGTTAGCTAATTTTGCAGTTGCTGAAACGGCTCCATCCAGCTTTGTGAGCGACCCCTCAATGTAAAGAAAACTCCTGCTGGGTAGAAGATTCAAGTCCTGATGTTGTACAGAGATACGGATTTCATCGCTGTTTTTAAATGATGTTAGAAATGGTGAATAGGAGTGATGTTCAAATTTAGTAACACTGTTATCAAAGCGAGCGTCTGGTGTAATATCTAGTATTCCTTTATTAATTGTTTCAGCGTTAAGCCTATCGATTGTAAATATGCTGTATTTGAAGGTGTTAATGTAGGTCTTGACCGCTTCAAGTTTGTCCGCTGACTAATGATCCTGTCTGCTCCGAACTCGTATTTATCATTATTGTATATCAACATGCTGTGGCTTCAAATGTAACCTGATGGTTATAGTCTCTCCTCTGAAGTTGATTAAGTCACCGTCTTGGTCAAGGAGCTTCAATGTTAGAGAACTTATACGTTTGGTGTTCACAGGCAAATAGATAACATTTTTGGGTACCTCCACTATTTTATACCCAGGTCCCACGTTCGGTGAAAACTCATGGAGAGTGTGTACTTGTGTGTTGTTGAAGAATGATCCTGATATAATATCACATTCGATGCGTATAGTATTTACTTTAATGATGTTGACTCGCAACTCTGATGTATGCACTATATTAGCAGATAAGTTTCTTTTACTGAATCCTAGTAGAGGAGCTATGGATCTCTGTTTTTCAAAATGTATTTCTTCAGTTGCCTTAACTTCACTCTTCAATGTATTATTGTTAGCCTTTATCGCAACCTTTATCCTTTTCCCTTCTTTATCCAATTATTTTGCTATATCATCAATCTCATAGGATCCAACAGGAATCTCAACAACCTCATTCCCTACATGAGCCAGATTATTGCTCACATCAATATTTGGTATAGAGTTGTATGTTTGAAAATCAATTGATCCACAAACATAATCCGTTGCTACCTCCAGCGGGGGAAAGTACTCAGCAGTGAGTAGAGATGAATTTCCAATGAGAGTAAGTGTTAATGACATGGTGGTTTATAATGAACTGTCACAATTTCAATATAGGTACATTTATTTATAGATAATAATTAATGGCTATAACAATTATATAAAAACTCTAAACATAAATGACCGCAAATTACTGCATCATAGTTCCGATAAGAACTGTAGTTGTACGTAATATTACTACCCAAGTAGTTTATGAGCTCCCGTGGTGGTTGGAGATTGCCAAGGCTATCAAAGTATTCGATGTTATCACCTTTCTTCTAGTACGCTACCCAGTGTGTACCTGATCTAGTTGAGATGTCCGAGTTAACAATACCGCTTTCTCGCTTCCATGGCTTTTTAGGTAGATTATCACGCATAAATACTCCTCTGAAGTGCGGCAAGTGTGTGGTATACTTGTGGAGATCCAACTCGTTTAGAGGTCGTTTCGGTAGCGTCTTTAATAGTTTTTTGGTTGAGGTTGTAGATAGAGTCCAAGTCCTTTTCTATACGGCTTCAAGAACAGCCCGTTTCCATCTTTACCAACCGCTATAGTTTCCATTGCTTGGTTATGACGTTTGCTTTCTTCCAATTTTGCCTTTGCCGCACTGGTATCATTTACTGCTTTAGCTATGCCTGCTGCACCTCCCGATAGTGCTCCCAACGCTGAAAGCCCAGCAAACAACGGGATGAGGAACGGAAGTGCTCCACCAACCTTTGGTACAGGTAACACTCGTGGAGTTTTAATTGATTTCTTCTTTCTTTTCACAATATTTTTAGCTGCACTAAGAGCTATTTTTGTAGCTTCCATCAAGTCTTTTGGTTTTTTGATTTATAAAATCGTACGTGCATTTCGTACTGCTTCTCGGAATGTGGGTTGGCATTTATTTTTAGCCTTAAGACCCATACCTAGCTTAATTTTAGCCTTCATTGCGTTTGTTATAAGCCAGGCGTTGGCACGTTCACTCAAATTTGCACCCGTAGATTTTGCACGCTGCCAGGCTTTTTCAGCTAACATTTTATCAGCTATATGTCGATCACTTGTATCTTTATGTCGCGAGTATGCTATATCGTGTTCCTTGCAGGCAGCATCCAGTGGATTAATGCCCGGGTCTCCTCTCGCCAATCTTTGTTGTAACTTTGTTCCTGGTCCACAGTACTGCTATCCCGGTAGATGTAATTCTACAGGTAATTTGTTGATGATTGAATTTAATAGTCCTCTGCCCCCTTTCAAAGATTTTCTGGAGCGTTTCGATTTGTGATCCGACATCTTATAAGGTTCCGATGATACTGTTGAAATGTAATATAATCACGTGTACTTATAAGAATCACTTTAGTCTTCAATATGCGGTTCATTAAACAACAACAAGCTTTTCCTGTTCGAAATGCTGATGCAGCTGTTATGAAGGTGAAAAAGAAGCATGGTTTCCTATTTCCTAATAGTATAAGAAGCATCATTGTTGGACCATCCAATTGTGGAAAAACTAATGTTATGATAAGTTTGCTGGAACATCCCAATATGAATACTTGAAGCGAGTGATGACTCCCATATCAGGATTGGGGTATTATACATTCTCAAACAACTACGACGTTCTACCACCATAGGAAGCCAAATCACATTCAGTGTTTATTTTCGATGATGTAGCATGTGAAAAGCAAGATAATGTGCGATCCTATTTTTCCATGGGTCGCCACGAAGATATAGACAGCTTCTATCTCTCTCAAACATATACGCATATACCAAAGCACTTAATACGTGACAATGCTAATTTAATCATCTTATTCAAGCAAGATGACTTGAATTTGAGACATATCTATAATGATCATGTGAATACAGACATGAAGTTTGATAAATTTGGAAGAGCCTGTGCTGAGTGTTGGAAGGATGAATATGGTTTCTTGATGATTGATAAGGATACCTCATTAAACAAGGGGCGCTACCGTAAAGGATTTGATACCTTCATTGTACTATAAAAGGATGAAACATGCGAAACCTTCATAAGTCGAAGTTGTAACTCAGTCGAAAGCACACCCAGTCCTGTAGACCTGCTGAGTAGATTAAAGCTGTTCACCGATTATCAGACCTGTTTGAAAAGCTGTTTAAAAGCTGTTAAGCTGTTATCAGAGCTGTTTAAAAGCTGTTAAGCTGTTATCAGAGCTGTTTGAAAAGCTGTTAACCTGTTATCAGAGCTGTTTGGAAAGCTGTTAAGCTGTTATCAGAGCTGCTTGGAAAGCTGTTAAGCTGTTATCAGAGCTGTTTGGAAAGCTGTTAAGCTGTTATCAGAGTTGTTTGAAAAGCTGTTAAGCTGTTACCAGAGCTGTTCGGAAAGCTGCTAAGCTGTTATCAGAGCTGTTTGGAAAGCTGTTAAGCTGTTATCAGAGCTGTTTGGAAAGCTGTTAAGCTGTTATCAGAGCTATTTGGAAAGCTGTTAAGCTGTTATCAGAGCTCTTTGAAAAGCTGTTAAGCTGTTACCAGAGCTGTTCGGAAAGCTGTTAAGCTGTTAGCAGAGCTGTTTGGAAAGCTGCTTACCTGTTATCAGAGCTGTTTGAAAAGCCGTTATTCAGTTAGTATCGAAGATGAATGAAAATCTATTAAAAGAACTCATCAAGACAAGGAATGCAGTGCGAAGGAAATTTAAAGCTCTAAGGATGGGAAGGATTGAAGCAGAAGCTCAACTTGAAGAAACCTTTAAGCCAATCACTAAACCCTTAAAAGAGTTTGTTAGAAGAGGCAAATACGAGCCACCGGATATAGCCAAGTTTGAGACAAAAGACACAAAAGAAGAAGAAGAAGAAGAAGAAGAAGAAGAAGAAGAAAAAGAAGAAGAAGAAAAAAAGAAAAGAAGAAGCAAAAGAAGAAGCCAATGACATTGTGGAACCTTTTACCCCTCCAAAACGAAAATATGTGAAAATGGAGGCTAGTAGCACACCTATAAATTATGGAGATTATTCCTTAACATCTGAAGAAGAATTCGCAACACCTAAACATTCAAGAACATTGACAGAAAGGTCTCCTGTCACCTCCCGCGATAAGTCTGGATACATAGTTTCAAACTATTTAAAGCTATTCACTGATAATAGCCCTAAAATTGATCCAACCTATGGACTTTACTATGATGACAACGCGTGGAGAATCGGTAATTCAACGTTTGATTTTGATGATGTAGGAAATATTGTTATCAAGGGGAAGAGTTATAAAACAACTTTGGGGTTATGTGAGCTGCTATTTATGAAAAATCCTGTAAAAAGTCTATATACTAAAGAGGATTTAACTAATTATGGATCTATTTTGCGAGATACCAATGCATATAAACGTGACTATGCTGAAGATGGGCAAATAAAGGGTACTAGAGCGGCTAAGTATAAAGCTATAATCAGTAAACTTATACAGCATAAAGGCATGGGACTAATGCGTCTGCCGAAAGAAAACATTGATCACATTTACTGGGATGATCCAAATGAATTAGTGGATAGACTGCGTCTCCTAATGGCATCAAAGCAGGCTGGAAACACCAGTCACAACAATGAAATTGTGTCTATCCTGGAGGAGTTGCGAGAAGCAGATATTATAGTTTAAATACTACTTCATTACCATACTTCATCACAATCTACAGATGAGCATTGACAAGTTTGGACGTTTCTCTAAGCGAGGATATCTTGGGAAAGCAGGTGAACGTGGACCAACAGGAGCTCAGGGACCAGCTGGTAAACAAGGAATTCAAGGACCAGATGGTAAACGAGGAGCTCAGGGTCCAGCTGGTGAACAAGGAGAGCGGGGTATTGGATTTAATTTAACGATAAACGGAGACTACGTTCTAAACTCAAAGTGTATAAAACGACTTGGTGAACCCTTTGAAAATGATAATGCTACTACCAAAGACTATGTTGACAAGAAAATTAAAATAAGTGTTGAAGAAATAAAAAAAAACTATTAATATAGAGGTGACAAATTTAACGCTATATATCAATGATGAAATCGCGAAGATTGAAAACTATCTGTTTACTTCAGTAAATAAATAAGAAAGACTTGACACCAAAAGATGGTGTATATGAGTAAAAACTCTTGAGAAATCTGTTTCATTTATAATTACGATGAGTAAGAGACAAGTGGTAAATGAGCTGCATAAACCAGAGAGAAAAAATTTTTAAACGACGTCGTGTGATTATCAAAGGTCTAGATGACTTGTGGCAGGCAGACTTGGTTGAAATGGATCCCTACAAGTATGTGAACAAGGGTTACCGCTATCTGCTGACAGTAATTGATACCTTCTCCAAATATGCATGGGCAATTCCAATTAAAAGAAAAACTGGTGTAGAAGTAAGAGATGCCATGCAGTCTATATTAAGCGAGGGACGAATACCTAAAAACCTGCAGACTGATGATGGAAAGGAATTCTACAACAGCCTCTTTAAAAATCTAATGATAAAGCATGCAATTAATCATTACTCTACGTACAGTTTCCTCAAAGCATCAATAGTGGAACGATTTAACCGAACTCTAAAGGATATAATGTGGAAGGAATTCAGCTTCTAATGGAACTTATCAGTGGATTGGTATGGTAAAGAAACTGCTCACTGAATACAACTCAAGAATACATCGAACTACGAAAAGGAGACCACGTGATATCAATACCTCCAATGAGAAACAACTGCTTTCAACTGTATACAGTCATATAAAGATTGTTGTTCCTGCAAAGTATAAAGTTGGAGATTTTGCACGCATCAGCAAATACAAGCATATATTTGAGAAAGGCTATACACCAAACTGGACAGCTGAGATTTTTAAAATAATTAAAGTTCAAAACACAAACCCCATCACATATCAGCTGGAAGATTATCAAGGAAATCGAATCACAGGAGGCTTTTATGAATTGGAGCTGCTGATAGTTAAACACCCAGACCTATATCTCGTAGAGAAAATCTTAAAGAAGAGTGGAGATAAAGCTTACGTTAAATGGCTCGGATTTTCATCAAAACACAATTCTTGGATTAATAACAAAGATGTTTTATAATTTCTTGAAAAAACACCTATAATACAATTTAAAATAAATATATATTTATAATACTTTATACATGTAGCTATAATGCAAATTACTTTAACAAATGAAACTAAGACTATAATACATAATTTATTTACACTAGATTTAGATTCTTTCTGGGGTTGCCACTTGTTGATCTGATGAAATGGAGTAATGCCCCAAGGTTAAGTATCCGCCGTTCCGCTCATAATATGTCGCTTATTTTCATAAGGACTCATATCCAAATAAATGCACAGCGACACACATCCACCCGCGCCTTAGGTAACGTTTCCTCAGCCACCAAGTAGCCCAGCCCAACATACCACAGGCACTCATACTAAAGTAAACAACTGAAACCAAACTCAAGCTGACAAGTATACAGCCCCCGATATAAATTCGCTTAGGGTATTTCACATCATTACTTAAGCCGTATACATTCTACCCAAGCCTTGGTATAGGTAACGTAGCCGAATCCAACACACCACAGACAATCCTAGTCATAGTATCAGATATTGTCACTAAAGCTCTCAGCAAACCTCCAGTACCTATACCAAAGTGATCTCGTATCCCGAAGCCCGAGATGATGTAGTACCGACTACGAAATGGTGTTTGCACTCGAAAGAGCAACTGTGAATTTTCTCTGCACACACCCCCAAGACCCAATAATAATAATACTTTGCTAAGGTTGTGAAATTCGAATGATGCTGATATCTACAACTTCCCTGCTAAGAAAACGTGCAGCATTTGAAAACAGCAAAACCATGATGACGTC